>JAQQSK010004388.1:55844-71093 GCA_028658325.1 Potorous gilbertii
GAGAGAAAGAGAGAGAGAGAGACAGAGAGAGAGAGAGACAGAGAGAGAGAGAGAGAGATGAAGAGGGAGAGAAAGAGAGAGAGAGAGAGAGAGAGAGAGAGAGAGAGAGAGAGAGAGAGAGAGATGAAGAGGGAGAGAGATAGAATTAAAACCCCCTCCTCATGTGACTCCATTTAGCTTGGTTCAGGGTAGAAGCATTAGAGAATCTCTTAAAGGCTTTCATTGATTTCACTGTCCTTTTATATTAGTTCACTCTCTTCCTTGCCTATTTATAGGCATAGTTGGATGAACACACACATAGGCATAGTTAGTGTTTTGCTGGTGCCTGAAATGACTATTTATTTATCCCAGATGTATATATACATGCATACATGCATGCATGTGTGTATGTGTTATACATATATTGTATGTATGTGTGGATGTATCCAGGATAAATAATGTATATATGTGTGTATAGGTATTTGTATTTGTGTATAGGTATTTATGTGTACACATGCATGCGTATGTATTTGTTTTCTTATCTCTGTATGGGTTGTTTTTCAGAGTAGAATGTAAGTTCTTTGATGAAGAGACTGTTTTCATTTTTGTCTTTCTATCCTCAGGGCCTTGCATGGTACCTTGTATATAGATAGAGTTAAATAAATGCATATTTGATAGACTTGGATTTTATTCCTGGGACCAAGGTAAAAATTTCTTTTGACTCCCTGAGTTGCCACAGATCCACTTTGATCTGGGTTTAGACGTATGATCCCTAACCACACATTCAAAATTATTTATTTACAATCATTTGAAGAACTGACTCATTGATGCCCCCTTTGTTTTATCCACAGGACTTCTCTGAAGAGCCTAGCAAGTTAGTTTGAGGTACTCAGAACCACACTTACTTGACTGGAACAGAATTTCCCATTTCAATCAGCACTTCAGAACTATTCCTCCACTCTTTCTCTCCTGTACTCCCCTCTCATCCTCCTTATTTTAACACTTATGTTAAGCAAAACTCTAGCTTAGGATCTGGCTACAACAAAAGAAAAATATGATAAATCCAACTCTTAAGAACTCTACATTCTACAGATAGAATAATAGAAGCTAACATTGTATATATATATACATATATATATATATATATATATATATATATATGTGTGTGTGTGTGTGTGTGTGTGTGTGTGTGTGTGTGTATGTGTGTGTGTGTGTGTGTATATGTATGGATGTGTGTTCATAGATTCACTTCATCCACACAAGAAACCTTTAAGGTAAATATTATTTATCCCTCTTTTGGATAAGGAAATCAAAGCTGAGAAAGACTAAATAGTTTTGACTTAGGTTTTCTCTACTCTAAGCTCAGAATGACCTCTACCATGCCACCAGCTACTTGAGATATGCAAGTAAGTAAAAAGAATTCTGAAGAGAAAGAATTAAGAAGTGAGGGTAGGGGGCACTGGGGACAGATTTCAGAAAGGAGGTGACTCCTGAATTTAGCCTTAAAGAAAAGGATCCTGATAAGGAAGGAGGGTATTCCAGGCATGAAATAAATACTGAATTTAGGAAATAGCTGGTAAGCCAGCTTGGCTAGAATACAGAATGTGATATAAACCTAGAAAAGTCATTCTGAACCCTGTGGGCATCTTCATTTCAATATGTCCAAAGTAGAACTCATTTTTCCTACTCCCTCCTCCCACTTTGAACTTATTACTTTCATTGTTCTTTATTACTCTTAATAATTGGTATTACCTGCCAATTCCACAGGTTCCTAATGTCGGTGTCACATTTGACTCATCCCATATAGTCAATCAGTTACCAAATTTCATCTTGGATAACTCCAAAACATCATTCATATATGTCCCCATATATGTCAGTGTCTATCTCCTAACACAGGTGCTACCATCCTCACTAATCACCTCTCACATATGTTATAATAGTCTCCTATTTCAAGTATCTCCCTACTCCAATCTATCCTTCATTTAGGTGCCGAAGTGATTTTCCTAAAGTGTAAAACTTGGGCAGGGCAGTAGTGATGTCTCTGATGCCCATTACCTGTGTGACCTTAGACAAGTCACTTAACATCCCTGGGTCTCTGCTTTCTTTTCTACAAAATGAAAGGGGTGGACTAGGTGACTCTAGCCTTACTGATACAGCTCTAAATCTATCTTCTTATGGGACCAACCTGCCCTGATAAACCCCCAAAGCTCCCTATTACCTTCAAGATTCAATGATAAGCTCCTTGAGTTCAGGGAATGGCTTTTGCTTCTTTTTGTCAGGCTGGCAATTAGGTACATGGTGGGCACTCAGTAAGTGTTTACTGAGTGATTAATAAAATAGAAATGATTTCTAGCTCTTCAACCTGATCCCTATGTACTTTCCTAATCTTATGCATTACTCCTCTCTTCATTTGCTATAGTCTAGTAATACTAGAATCCACCCCATTTCCTTTCTCCATGCCTAGAATTAACTCCTTTTTCATTCTTGCAGGAGGGAGACCATTCCTTTTTCTCTCCACTACTGGTACTTTTCCTGCTTAGGTTACCTTGTATTTACTTTGAATGTACATAGTGTATTGACCAGCCCTGGGGAACCTGTGACTTTGAGGCCAAATGTGGCCTTCTAGGTCCTTGGGTGTGGCCTTTTGACTGAGTCCAAGTTTTACAGAACAAATCCTTTTATTAAGGGGATTTGTTCTGTGAAGTTTGGATTCAAAGAGTCACACTTGAAGACCTAGAGGGTCACATGTGGCCTTGAGGCCACAGGTTCCCCACCCCAGGTATCTTCCTTATGAGAATATAGATCCCCTCTTGGTAGCGATTGGTTTGGCTTTTCTTTGTAATCCCAGAGCTTAGCTCAAATGTTTGTTGATTAATTCATTGTTTAATCACCTAACGAAAGCCCGAAGATAGCAGGTCCAAAACATTGGTCTTTGGTGGCAAGTCCTTTACAAACCCTTAAAGAATTACAAAAACTTTTGTTGTTACTGTTCTCATTAGCCATATTTTGTCCTAGCAACAATAAGAAATAACTCAAGTTTTTGAACAATGGAATTGGCATGCTCAATCTTATTCTTTAGGTGGATGATTTTGGTAACTGTTTAGAGGGTGGATTTGAGAGAGGAAATGCTGATATTCATGAGAAAGCTAGTACAATAACCCAGGCAAGAGATGCTCATGAGAACATATAGTTTGGTGTCCTGGAAAGACCAAAGAAGAGGATAGTGGATATAAGATCAGAGCTCAGAAAAGAAAGGAAAATCAAGAATAGAGAACTAGACATTATTTACATAGAAATGATCTTCGGATCCATATAAACTAATGAGATTGTCATTGTTGTTCATCCCTCACTGTAGAAGAGGACCAAGTCAATTCTTGACTTGCAAGTGAATTGGGTATAGGTGAGGCAGCGTGGTGCCGTCATCAGCCTCACTCTATCCTCCAGAGTCATGGGAGTCCAACTGGCAATTGCCTGTACATGCATACAGATACAAATATATATTGTAGCAAATAAACTTAGTCATTTGATTTCTAAACTCCCAAGAGATCTGGGGAAGCAAATTAGAATCAGCCATTGAGTTATAGATTAACTTCCCACTCAGAGAAAAACTGCCATTTTGGCAACCAGTTGCATCTGTTGAGATACAGTGGGTGTGCTTTTTTTCAATCCTTCAGAAAGCAGAAGGGAGAAAAATGAGAACTCAGCTAACCATCTCACAAGGCAACTACTTTTATGAAACTGAAAAATGTCCTTGATATATATTCACAACAAAATCAATTAAAGTCATATAAAACGAGTATTAGCTAAAGGGGTGCTTAAAGCTGAAATGGACCTTGTTAGAGTTCCAACACTGTTCATTTGTTCCCTTCTCAGGCTTCTCTTCAATCTAGCCTTCTCTTTTAAAGTATGTTTTTTCCCTGTTAACCTGGATCTCCCACTTTAACCCTTTGGGATCTTTGGACCAGAATTTGTGCTGAGATATCTACAAAGGGAGTGCAACATGACATTTCTTTTTCTATAGAATTTTTAAGACTTTAAACAAACTCCTTACTGTACAAAAACTAATGTTTGCTTAAAGTTAAAAAAAAATCAGAACGTAACATATTGAGGCCTTCGGATAAAAGTCACTAGAATATCTTCATTGCTAGTGATCTCTTCCTATTCCATTCTATTTATTTCATCTCTACAGATTATAACAAAGGAATATTTACTATGTTGCTGAAATTTATTATTTACTGATAGTTAAGCCTCCTGGTTTTGTGATGGATTTACAGAAGTAATGCCTTCTGAATTTATTCATAATGTTCAATGAATTCTCTGTTGCAGTGGTTAATTTCTATATCTGGAAGAAACCTGATCACCAAAATGCTTTATGTTTCTGTACCCTCTACTTTTATATTTCCTTTATTTTTGCCATCAGGTTCACCTGTTATTTTCTATTCATTGTGAATACTTTTCTGATATTTCTACGTATTGAAACAGCAAACCAATAGGAATATTAATTTTGTGAACTTTACCCAACAATGCAATCACTGATTTCTTAGCATAAATTTGTAAATTTGTTATGACTCTTTATCAGTACTTTTTATTATGTTCAAATATAATTATTTGTTGCATGTATTCAATAAATCAATAGCCATTTATTAAATATCTGCTATGTGCCATAGATACAAAGACAAATATGAAATGATCCCTTCCTGGAAGGAGCTTGCGTTCTATTTAATATTACATGCATGTATTACATTTTTACCTGATTAGAAATATCAAAAATATTCCTATGTCAAATGGCATAATTCACAGAAACCCAAGTATCATATATTGTCCATGTATTTGGGTCATTATCTTATCACTTACCTGACACAGTCTATATTATTATGCACTTGTTTGCAATAAGATGCAGTTCCAATCACCATATCCTGACCAGGTACAATAAGCCATATCATCTCAAAGAGTAATATTTAATTTTAGCTACCATTGGGACATTTTTTTCTTCCCAGTTTGAACTAAATTGAACTGACCCATGTAATCTTAATGTAAGATTAATGGCAGGGGGAGAGAGTGTTAAAGCTCTTCCCCACCCATTAATAGACCTAGGCCTCAGATACCTTTTGTTAATTTCTAATGAGGCTCCGGGTCATGAGGGTCATCCCCTGCAGTTCTGAAAAAATGTATATATACTCTGAGGCGAGGTTTTACTTTGGGATTTCTTTTTTGGAAGAAGGTTGGTGTACCACATGAGACTCCAGGTAGCCACTTAGGAGACCACCTGACTTTGAAAACTCAGATGCTGGTGCTTCTCTCTCTGGTAATGATGTATGTATTGTCTATGGTCAGACAATTAGGAGCCCTGCCTGTTGGTCTTTTTGTTTGTAATTTTTTCTTGTAATTTCTGTTTGTTTTCTCTGAAGTTCAGCATACTGACTTTACCCCTGAACTAAGTGAATGATATATGTGCTTGATTAAAGTAGATTGTTGACCCCTCAAAAGTTGCTTTCCTTTTAGAAAAAGTACAGCAGACCCTTCTGTGTATGCCAGGGTCCTTGCTATTACAATCAGTATCGTTTAAGTTTTTATAATGTATGAGTATGAACTTGCTATTAAATTATTTGTAGATTTCCTGATGGATTATATTTTATACTTCCAAATTCTAGTAATATAAAGTTTTAATGATTTCAGTGTTGTAGGTTAAAGGGACTTGATATAAAGTCTTGACTTTATTTTGTCATATTCTTTTTGTGACTTTTAGAAATTCTGACATCTACCCTTCTCTCTGACCTCCAAAATTTCCTATTCTTACTAAGTTAATTTGTATTTAGCATATTGTCTCATTAATATAGGTTTCTTTCACATTTAGAACCACTCTTGGTCATGATTTAGGATTGACTTTTGTTCTAGCAAGAAATATATAAAAGGTTCTCAAAACTAGATTAAGGCAGAACTGTATGAGCTGATGATGTAAGCCCAAGCAAAGTAGGATGTTTTGGTTGTTTTCTTTCTGGAGTTCCATTTCTCAGGATCATTGAGAACATCTGAAAGCTCAATCTCCTTTCAACCTTGTTACTTCACTGCTGTACTGAATTATGTGGGTTATGATACCTTCGGGTTCTGAGCCTGTTAGTTGAAAACTATACATACTAGGAAGTTGGTATTTTGCTTTTGGAGTTTCGTTTATGAGAAGGACCTTTTGATTCCCTGGACTTTGAGTGGTCACTTGTTAAAAACCCCCTGATGACTCAGATTTTGTAGGTGATCCCCTATCCAGTGGTGTATTTAGGTTCTTGTATTGCTTTATCAGACAGGTGGAGCCCTGTCTGTTGATCTTTGTACTAATTTTTCTGATTATTTTCTCTGTTTGTATTTTCTCCATATTCAGCATGTTATCATTTCCTCTGAACTACTGAATGACTTATATATGTTTAATTAAAGAAGTATTGTTAATTTCTTGGAAGCTGTCTTTCTTGTATAAAGCAGATCAAAGAGCCTGTGCTAGGAGACCACCCTGGGTGTGCTAGGGTGCTTGCTAACACAATTGATCATTTGGAAGTGGCTAATACACATAGTCATACCTTGAGATAATGCCAGGAGATGTATCCTGGGTGAAAAGAAAAAATTCTGATTATCTTTGCAATGGAAGGGAGATCAGAGGTCATATTCAGAAGCTCATGTCAAGGAAGTCCATACAGTGGAAAACAATCTCAAAGAGAATTATGGGGCCATGTTAAAGTGTCCTATGAGGGAGGGGTCAGAGCCAAGATGGTGGAGTAGAAAGATATACATACTCTAGTTCTTCCCCCAGAGCAGATAAAACACCTGTAAAGAAAGATTTTCAACAAATTCTACAGCAGCAGAAGCCATGGAATGACAGAGTGGAGATTTCCAGCCCAGGGTGATGTGGAAAACCAACAGGAAAGGTCTGTCACATCAGATGTGGAGGGGAGTGCAGCCTATCCTTGGTTGCACTGGGAGGAGCAGGACCAGAGCAGGCCTTGGGGGCACAATCCCTGGCAGCAACAGAGGAGTTGACACAAGTGCCAAAGGCAGTTTCAAAGGTAAGTGGGAGGGCTTTTCCAACTTGGTGAGAAGCGGGGCAGGGTCCTCCTCTAGCCCCAGCCCTAGGTAGTGGTGGCAGAGGCAGCAGCAGCAGAGGGCTGTGGTGACTCTGGTGGCGGTGGCAACAGTGCTGGTGGACACAGGCAGCAGCCAGCTTCCATTGTTGGAGCACTCAACTTAAAGCCCCTGGGGGAATTGAGCTGCTGATCTGAATCACAGTCACAAGTCCAGTCAGGGAGTAAACTCCTCTCCCTTGATTGTGCCATCTTGTAGGAACTGAGAACTTACAGGTCCCCTGAGTATACCCTACTCTTGACAGAAAACCTAAAAGTTAAGTAAATGGTTGGGAAAATGCCCCAAAAAGGGAAAAAAATAAGACTATAGAAGGTTTTTTTCTTGGTGAACAGGTATTCTCTCCCATCCTTTTGGATGAGGAAGAACAATGTTTATCATTAGGGGAAGATATAAAAGGCAAGACTTCTGCATCCAAAACCTCCAAAATGAATATTCAATGACCACAGGTCATGGAAGAGCTCTAAGAAGATTGTGAAAATCAAATAAGAGAGGTGAAGGAAAAATTGGAAAGAGAAGTGAGAGAAATGTAAAAAATCATGAAAAAGCTTGCTAAAGGAGACCCAAAAAAACACTGAAGAAAATAACACCTTTAAAAATAGACTAAAAATGAGAAAAGAGGTCCAAAAAGCAATGAGGAGAAGAATGTTTTAAGAAGCAGAATTAGCCAAATGCAAAAGGCAGTTCAAAAACTCACTGAAAAAAAAATAATTCTTTAAAAATTAGAATGGAACAAATGGAAGCTAATGACTTTATGAGAAACCAAACAAAACCAAAAGAATGAAAAAATGGAAGATAATGTGAACTATCTCATTGGAAAAACAACTTACCTGGAAAATAGATCTAAGAGAGACAATTTAAAAAATCATAGGACTATCTGAAAGCCCTGATCAAAAAAAGATCCTAGACATCATCTTTCATGAAATTATCAAGGAAAACTGTCTTGATTTTCTAAAACCAGAGGGCAAAATAAATATTGAAAGAATCCACCAATCACTTCCTGAAAGAGATCCAAAACAAAAATCTCCTAGGAATATTGTAGCCAAATTCCAAGTCAAGGAGAAAATATTGCAGGCAACTAGAAAGAAACAATTTGAGTACTGTTGAAGTACAATCAGGATAATGAAGGATCTAGAAGCTTCTACATTAAGGCTTGGAATGTGATATTCCAGAAGTCAAAGGAACTAGGATTAAAACCAAGAATCACATACCCAGCAAAACTGAGTATAATACTTCAGGGAAAAATGGTCATTTAATGAAATAGAAGACTTTCAAGCATTCTTGGTGAAAAGACCAGAGCTGAAAAGAAAATTTGACTTTCAAAGACAAGAATCAAGAGAAGCATGAAAGGTAGACAGGAAAGAGAAATCACAAGGGACTTACTAAATTTGAACTGTTTACATTCCTATATGGAAAGGTAATAATTGCGACTCTTGAAACTTTTCTCAGTGTCTGGGTAGTTGGAAGTATTATACACACACACACACATACACACACACACATACATACATATACTATATATATATATATATATATATATATATATATATATATATATATATATATATGCAGAGAGATACAGACAGCACAGGGTGAGTTGAATAGGAAGGGATCACATCTAAAAAATAAAATTAAAGAGTGAGAGAGAAATATACTGGAAGGAGAAAGGGAGAAATGGGATTGGGCTCATTGTCTCTCATAGAATAGGCAAGAAAAAGTTTTTCCAATGGTTGGAAAAAGGCGGGAGGTGAGAGGCAAAAAGTGAAGCTTACTCTCATCACATTTGATTCCAGGAAGGAATAACATGCAGGCTCAATTTGTTATGAAAATCTATCTTACACTACAGGAAAGTAGGGGAGTAGGGGATAAGCAGGGTGGGGGGGATAATGGAAGGGAAGGCAAATGGGAGTAGGGAGCAATTAGGAGTAAAGACTCTTGGGGAGGGATAAGGTCAAAAGAGAGAAGAAATGAGGGGCAGGATAGAATGGAGGAAAATATAGTTAGTCTTACATAACATGACTGTTATGGAAGTCATTTGCAAAACTACATATATATAGCCTATATTGAATTGCTTGTAGGGATGAGTGGAGAAGGGAAGGAAGAAAAGTTGGAACTCAAAGTTTTAGGAACAAATGTTGAGAATTGTTTTTGTATACAACTTGGAAATAAGAAATACAGATAACGGGGTATAGAAATTTATCTTGCCCTACAAGACAAGAGAGACGATGGGATAAGAGAAGGGAGGGGTAGTAGAAGGAAAGGCAAGGTTCAATCAAAATGCAAGGTATTTTGGGGTGGGGAGAGATGGGGAGAAAATTTGGAACTCAAAATTTTGTGGAAATGAATGTTGAAAACTTAAAATAAATAAATAATAATTAAAAAATAAAGTGTCCTATGGCACACTATGCAAATAGATGATAGGACCAGAACTAAGAAATGAAATGGGGAGTTTCACTTAAAGTAGAGTTCAGCACATTCTTGTACTGCTGGCATTCAATTTATATACCCAGAAATAAATTCTTTGAAATGCAAGTTTTATATTTTTGAAGTAGAAGCATCATTCTAATACCCCTGTCTCTGAAATTGTCCATGTGTGTTAACACAGAGGTTTGGATTATAGGCTTACTGCCTAAAGTAGGAGCTGCCACAGTTTATAACCGGTGCCCGTATGTACCGTCTATAATAGCAATAAGCAAGCTAGTGTCCAGGAATTCACAATGTAATGGGGAAGACAGTATACAATCCACCAAAGTTTCTGCATGGCCTACATAGTGACTTGTCCATTGTCTTCTTCACTAGACTAGAAACTCCTGGAGACTATGGTCTTGAAATTGGTTTTGTTTCATTTTTATGTTTTTCTTTCTTTCCTTCCTTCCTTCCTTCCCCCCTCCCTTTCTTCCTTCTTCCTTTCTTTCATTTTGTTTTTTCTTGGGCATCTACAGTTATCACCTGGTAAATAATAGGTGCTTAACAAGTCCTTGTTAACTGACTGCTGACTTGTTGACAAAGAATTGTTGAAGAGTTGTGAACTGTTATTAACTATAAGATAAATAGTTGATAATATTCACTTGACAGTTAAGATGAATGAAAAAAAGAATGGTATGTGCTATTTCTCATTTCAGAACTTACAGAATCTCTTTCCCTCCTTTTTTCTCTTCTCCTATCAACCCTTAAACCTACATATACCTCTTCCATGCTGTGGATTTTTTTCAATATGCTGTTGTATCTTTCATCTCCTTCCCTCTGTCTATCCCACTCTTTCTCCCCTCTGATAATCTGTTCTCTCCTCCTTCCTTCTCTAGCTTTCCATATTACTCTTCTTTTCAATCAATCAACCAACAAACGTGTTTTAGGCACTTACTGACTTACTGTGTGTCATGCATAGAAAGTACTGGAATACACACAAAGGCAAACACAGGTGCACATGCTCATGCACACACATGCATGCACACACATACACACACACACAAATACACCCACAGTACCTGGATTGCTTTTTCTCTTTCTTCTTTCTCCTTTAGTTGTTCATATGGAGTTGCAAGATAGTTGTAACATTAGTTGTATTTATTAAAAAACAAAATTACATCATCTGATCTTAATTTAGATCATTTTACTTAACACCTAATTACATGCTCTTTACATATTTCTTTATTTTCAAAGGATAAGGAAAAGAGGAGAAAAGCAAATCCTATGAAACTGACAACTCCGTTAGACTGAGTTGATATTTATTGGTCTCTGGTTCCCATCTGAATTCACCATGTGTCCATGGCTTGTAACGTTAAAAATTTTTCCTACTCTGCCAGATGGTAAAATGGATAGAGCACTTGAAATGGAGTTAGAAAGATAAGTTCAAATTCATCTTCAGTCTGTGAGGTATATCATCCTGGGCAAGCCATTTGACCTCTTTCTGCCTCTGTTTTCTAATTTGTAAAATAGGGATATTAGCACTTACTTCCCAGGGTTGTTGCGAAAATAAATCAGGTAATACTTGTAATACACTTTGTGAACCTTAAATCATCATCATCATCTTTATTAATGACAATTAAGACTTTTGTGTTATCTTTAATAATGTCACTGGATCTTTAAATTCGTCCTTTCATTGGATTAAGTTTATAACATATTCGACATGGTATGCAGCTTTTCTTCAACTTTAAAAACGTGTTTAACTCATATTTCCTTTGCAAGAAGTTCAGGTATTCTAAGCTTCTCCTTGCATTAAATCTCCATTACTTGACTTTTCCTGAGTTTGAACTTGCTTATATACATAATGTGCTCTTTTAGTCCTTAATACTGAATTATGTTTATCTATCCCAATCTCTACCTGTGTATCATCACTGAAGTTCTTCAGTCATGTTAAGCAGTTTATGAAGTATTTATGATTTCGTAGAACTTTTCCTCTTTCTTTCCATCTAAAAATATAATAGAGTCAGTAGTAATGTGAATTGAGTTATCCACTGAAGAAGGATGAGAGCTGGATATTATCTGATGAATTCAGAATATGCTGAAAGTCAAACTGAGGCCCATAGGTATTCTGAATATTTTATGTATCATGTTGAATCTCATTTTTGTAGAACCTTGATTCTTTACACTTTACCACTTCTCCCTCTGATCCTAAGACTCCCTTCTTCAATTAGTGAGTTCTTTGAAGAACCTCCATCTTGAGGATGGGCCCACATTAGCCAATGTTCATTCCCTGGCTTTCACTACTGTGTATAAGAATTAGTATTCCCCCTACCCCTTGTCAGTTCCCATTAAAGTTTCATCATCCCGCATTAGACCGTAAGCTCCTTTAGGAAAGTGACATTTTTCTTTCTTTCTTTGTATTCTTTATGGGATAAGTAAGAACTTACCTTAGGGCCACTTGAAAATTACTTACTATACCTTGGCATGTGACTTCTCCTCTGTGTTTTTCCTCATTGAATCTATTCTATTATTTATTCTCACAATATAATCTCTCTGATGCATGACTCCTTCCTATAATTCTTTTTTTCCTGCAGTATCCCTGCCTCTAGCTCTCTTCTAAATCCTCTGTGACCTATTGCACGTCCAACTAGGCTATCATAGAAGTCTTTTGGAAAGAGTACTGGCTTTAGAGTCAGAAGATTGAGTTTAAATCCCAGTGCTGCCACTGTGTGATCTGGGTCAAGGAACTTGGCCTCTCTGGGCCTTAATTGCCTTATTGATAAAATGAAGATTGTTGAACAAGATGATCTTTAAAGGAGCTTTCATCTCTAAAACCCTTTGACTACCACTCAACTTCCATTACTTCCTCTCCTAATTCTACCGTTCTTCACTCCTCCACTCCCCCTCACTTCTGCATCCCCCCCTAGATTTTGACTGGTCTTTTCAATTCTCCTCTAGCACCTGTAAAGTGCTCTACACACATTATTTCCTTTGATCCTCACATCTCATGGAGTTAATTACTCTAAGTACTTTCCCCTTTGTTTCCTCTAGATTGGGTACGAAGATCAGAGAAGTTAAACAACTGACCAAATATTACTTAGATTTCATGCAGTCTGGCGGAATTCAAACCTGACTTCAAGACCAGTGCTCTTCCTACCAAACCACAGTACCTCTCAAGAAGAAATGGGACAGAAATGAATGTGTTTAAGGATCAATAAATCAAGTCATGTCAATGAGTATTTTAATTAACCAAAAATGGTGCCTCTTCTTAACTGTGCCCCATTACCAATATTCTAAAGAGAATAGTCTTCTCAGTTTGAAATTTTCAATGCTCCCTTGATAAAAGGCACAACAAGAAATTTGCACAACATAAAAAGAGAAATCATCTATTTCTCCTGAAGCTTTCTGTCTTCTTAGAGAATCTCAGAAGTGTAAAGTTGAAAGAACTCCAGAGGTCATTGATTCCCACCTCTACTCAAAGTGTGAATTCCCCCTATAATATCCCTAAGAAATTCCCATCTAGCTTCTCCTTGAAGACTTCCAAAGAAGGAGAAGTCACTGTCCACTGAGGAATCTCATTCAAGTTTTGTATTGTTTTGATTGTTAAAAAGATATTCCACATATTGAGACAAAATCTGCCATTTTTAAAGCTTCAAGCTCTTGGTCCTAGTTATTCCCTCTCCGGACAAGCACTATTTGTATAAATTCTCTTCCAACCCTTCAAGGAGTTAAAGAGAGCACATCCTGCTGAGTCTTTTCAGCTCCTTGCTTAGCATCCTTACATGATTTCACCAATCCTTCTATAGAATGGTATCCCATCTAGTGATGAATCCCCTCACCCTTTCTGGATGTGACAATCAATGCATTTCAAAAGATTTAAAATTTCACTGATGTATTTTCACCGTGACAAACTATAGACAATTTACTTCTTTGTGTCCTGGGAAATCCAGGTCCTCCATACATCCTCTGGAAGTGGTCAATTCAACACAGGAAAGACCTTTCTCTAGAGTGGGTCTTTTGTCATTCTATGTGGGCTAGTAGTATGCTCTGGGTACCAATCAGTTATTTTTTGCTCTTGTTATGTGGTCAGCCTAGCTCCTTTCTCAATTAAATACATACTTGATAATAGCTTTTATGACACTTTTATGCCCAAGTCATCAATGGTCACACAATATGAATCATTTACACCATCATTTGTCTCTTCTTATTCTTTAGGTCACCTGGAAATTTGACACTTCAGGTCCTGGTATTCCATAATTTACAACCAGATAGCATCATGGAAATTATGTTCTTGTTAAAATCATCCATTTTTTGGAATAAGTTGGGATAGTTTAAAGTGATTTAGAAGTTTCAAAATTTAATCTGGTCACTCTCTTTTTCCTATTCAATTCAAAAGCCAGTTCGTTATCCATTTTCATAACCCACCCAAGACATTTATGTATTTTAATGGTATTTTTAAAAGTAGCTAGAAATTTAAAAGATAAGTCCTGTAAGGGAGGGTATTCAAAGTATAGGTAATAAAAAGCATGAGCAAAGACATGGCAACAGAATAACACAGGTTAATTCAAAGGACATGGAAAAAATAAAATCCAGGAAAAATGGAGTATAGAATATGTAGTGTGTAATAATATGTAATGTGTCTGAAAAATTAAGTTGGTTGCAGATTTTGTAGGGCTCTGAAAGGAAACAAAAATTTGAACCTTGTTTCACAGGCAGTAGAGACCTACAGAAAATTCTTCCAGCAGAAGAATGCCATGACCATAATGAAGACTTTTATGGCTGTAATATGGAGTATGTATTGTATAAGGATGGAAAGAAGTCAAGGTGGGAGCCAACTAGAAGATTATTGCATTAGCCCAGGCATAATATGGTGCTCCTAGAAATGAGAAGTATAGGAGATAAATGTGAGATTTGTCATAACAGTAGATACGAGAGGCATAATAGGTCTTGATATCTTATAAAATGTGGGTTGCATACTGGGTGAATAGTGATGCCACCGATGGAAGAAAATCAGAAGGAAAAACAAGTTTAGGAAAAATCCAACAAACTCACTTTTGGATGTTTGTGGGAATTCAGCGAGACAGCAAAAGAGCATTTAAAAAACACAGAGGAGACTAAGACAAATATGGTCTCTCTGAAATCTAGGGAGAAAAGAGAATCCAGCAGGAAGAGATGTTTGGTTTGAATTAAACAGGTCTTACAACTTGTGGCCTGGGTCAACTATAAATGGTTTCTCTTCATTCTTGAGTGAATTTTCATGGCTATACAGTAATCTTTATCTATCTATCTGTCTGTCTGTCTATCCTATCTATTTATCTATCATGCTTCCCCCATAAACTATTCCAAAGTTTCTCCTTTCCCTTTACTTCCCAGTTGTAACACCAATGAAATACCCATAGTAGACACTATGAATATGCATGTGTATTTCCAGGGTAAATTTTCAAAATATAAGTAACTCTCTTTCTTTTTTTTTTTTCTTTTTAAATACATTTATTTAACTTTTTACATTCATTTTCACAAGATTTTGGGTTCCAAAATTTTCTCCCCATTTGTCCCCTCCCCCATCCCCAATACACTGGACATTCTAATTACCCATATCACCAATCTGCCCTCTCTTCTATCATCCCTCCCTTCCCTTTCCCCATCTTCTCTTTTGTCCTGTAGGGCTAGATAACTTTCTATTCCCCATGACCGGTATTTCTTATTTCCTAGTAGCAAGAACAATACTCAACAGTTGATCTAAAA
>JAQQSK010004390.1:0-24742 GCA_028658325.1 Potorous gilbertii
AAGGATTTTCAATTTCATTCACTTGAGCACCTTATTATCCCACCTGGCCAGATAATTGAAATGTTATTACACTTAAATTTTTAATTAAATTAATTTAATTAAATTTTAAATTACACTTATTCCAATTGTACCCAAGAGTAGCCCAACTGCCTCCATTCATGGAACAGACATAATTATAATTGAAGTGTTGGAAAGGGTTGCCTGAAATGACAGCTGACTGATTAGAATACTTGACACAAAACGGGCAGGCCCACCACCCTGAAATGGCAGCCATATTCTAAGGTTACTGAATGAATGACATACTTAGGCAAATAGAATTCTCACACTGGGAAAATCCTTTCTGAGTTTGAAGAAGTCATTCACTTAAAATGACTTTATTATAATTATGCTAGTTTACATATTGAGTTATCATAATTTTAATATAGTTGCTTAGTCTCATAAATTTGCATGGTAAAAGTTCAAAACTTAAAAGATTCCTTGAAATTTCTACAAAATTTTACAATCCTACCGAACAATCTAAAATATCAGTAACTTGTGAGTCATTCTTGGGCTATTTGTTAATATCCAAATCAAGCAGATTATTCATATTAAAATAATTACCACTTCCCAGTGCCACCAAATATATGTATTTTATGTTTATTATACTTGGTCTGCCATAAGTTCTACTGCAAACAAGTTCTTATGATTCAGGATACTTGGAAATATATCAAGGTCAAATTGTCCCAAAGACCAATTATCAGTGCACAAAAGAGTTTTTGGAAGCTTATTTACTTCGTATCCAAATAACATTACTAAATTTTCCAGAGTATCAAAAATATGGAACTCTTACTGATAAGAAAACTTATCTTTTTCTTCTCCCTATAAGAAAGAACAATCTAACCTGAAATAGCACTATTGATAAAGATTTTCCTGTGTCTGTGCTGACTTAGAATGTTCTTATTGACAAGGAAAAGATTAGCAAAGTAAAGGAAACTCAAAAGATGCAGAGGCATACACCCATCATCTAGAAGGACTTGCTATAGAGATAGACCATGGAAGCTGTAACGATCCCTGCATTCATCCAAAATCCCTTGAATTGTAGATTATCTTCTGCAAAAAAAAACTATAACATTTGATAAACACTTCTGACCTAGATCTGAGCTATACATCAGGTTTTACTTTTGTCTTAATGGTGCAGAAATAATAGCTATTTATGTTGTATTTTCTACCAAATGTGGAAACATAGGGAAGAAATATTGATCACCTCTTCATTCCATGGAATTAGTCTCATTATTTCAAAATAATCACTGTAAACTGTAATATTAGAATGTAATGTCATCCTAATAGACTGATTAGACTTAAGGGTAGACTAATAGACTTAAAATTAGAAACATCTGTTCAAAATTTTTCATATACTTAAGAGTTATATGACCCTGGGAAAGTCATTTCACCTTTCTCTGCCTGAGTTTCTTGTCATAAGTTACAAGGGTTTTATGTATGTTTTCAGAGCTACTTCTAGAGACCTGCAAATCTTCAGCTCTTCCAAAGTTGTGTGATCAAAGGGGAGGTGTTTACTCCTCTCCTGATCTGTGCACTCTTTTTTGCCTTGGAACCGTGAGGACTCCCTCTCCACCACTTCCACAACATCTACCACACCAGCACTCCTCTTCTTCCTCCTCCTCCTTGCCCTAGGACCACCAACCCATACTGCAACCCGTATCTAAGCAGATAAAGCAAAAGAATATCACCTCAACTCTGGCAAAAAAGTATTCTGCAATCCTCCTCTGATCAGCCTCTTGATCCCTGCACCAACTGTGGACCTAGAGCTCCAGAAGCTACTGTTGCTGTTACAGCCACCACAGGCTCTGCTGCCTCCTCTGCAGCCCCAGGGATGGGGCCAGATCATGCTCCTCTCTCACAGAGATCCAACAGACTTTTCCTATTGACCTTCCAAGTTGTCCTTGGCATTTTGAGGATGAGAAGTCTGAAAGCCCTGAGGCCTGCTCAGGTCCTATCTATGCCAGCACGACTAACTGAACTGTGCTCCTCTACCAGCTCTCTGTTCTGTCTTCTGTCCTCTTGCTCTTCCAAGTTGGATTGGCCTGGAAATTTGTTTCACTCCATTATTTTGTGGGTTCTGCAGCTCTGGAATTTATTTAGAGTCATTTATACAGATATTGTGAGTGGTTTGGGGAGAACTCAAGCAAGTTCCTGCTCTTATTCTGCCACCTTGGCTCCACCCTGCCTGACTCTCTTTAGTTATAAAATGAAGATAATATGTCATACTAACAAGGTTATAAATATTGAGGACTAAATTGGATGACAGATATATACACACATACATATATATGTGTATATACACATATGTGTGTGTATCACTTTGTAGATCTTACAGGATGCTTGCACTTTTTCTTACTCACTTGTCCATAAATCTAATCATCTCTATACTGATAATTGCCAGTCCTACTTTAGTCTCTCTACTGAGTTCTAGTCAAGTACCACCAAATTCCATATATTCTATAGATATCTCAAATTCAACATATTCAAAACTGAATTTACCTTTCCACAAAAACTCATCTCTCTTCTGAACATGTCTATTTCTATTTAGGACACAATCATCCTGGTGATCAGAAAAGTTCTCAATGTCAGTGTCATCCTCAACTACTACCTAGTCACATATGTATGTAACAGTTACCAGATATTGATGACTCTGTTTCCAGAACATCTCTCATACCCATTTCTTTCTCTTCACTTACACAGTCACCACCTTATTTCAGGCCCTCATTACTTTCGTAGCTAGAGAGTACTAGTGGAGTCCTTGTTGGTCCCTCTGCCTCAACAGACTCCTCTTTGTCTTTTCCCACTTTATAATCCATTCTTGACATGTATGTCAAAATTATTCTCCTCAATCACAGGTCTGACTATTTCATTCCCTTATGGTTCCCCATAATCTCTTAGATATGAACTATTTTGCATTCAAAATCCTTTACAACCCTGTCCTAATCCATGATTCCAACTTTATTAAATTTTACCTTCTTTTCATACATGTAACAGTTTAGTCACACAAATTGTAATATTTGTCTTAGATAAAGTTCTTTTCCAAATCTCTGTTTTTGCACTGTCTGTCAATCTATCCTAAATGGTATTCTTTTTCCCCTCTCTCCATCTCATGCTGTCTAACTTCTTTAAAATATCAGATCCAGGAAAATCATCTATATGATTGCTTTCTTGGTCATACAAGTTGCTTGTGACTTCCCTTCATTTTTTAAATACCTGGAGCCTATATGAACGTATTGTCTTCCTCAAGTTGACTAATAGCTTGTTGAAGCAGGGGCACTGTTTGCTCTTGTCTCTCCCCAATAGCTCGCACAATGATTTGTACATGATATGTGCTTAATAGATGGTTATTGATTGTTTGGTAACTATAAACTTGCTATTCTGGTGGTCAAAAGTAACCTTAAGTAGAACACTCTAGATCTGTTAGATAGATCTAGATTTTTTTTTCATTTTTATTTTATTTATTTATAAATGTTCTACAATCACTTCCTTAAAATTAAGATTTTATACCTCCACACCTTCCCCCCCTACCCCCTCCCTCCCCATGACAGCATACAATTCCGTATAGGTTCGACACATACTTTCCTATTGAGCATATTTTCACTACAGTGATGTTATGTAGTCACACTGACATAAGTGGAAGAAATCATATAACAAATCAAAACACAATACACTAAAACCCACACACACACAAACATAATCTGCTACATTCTGCGAACGACTTCCATATTTTTTTCTCTGAGTGTGGAAGGCATTTTGCCTTAGAAAATCGACATTGGGGAGATCCTCCACTATTTAACTTTTATTTTAAAAAAAAATCAATGACTAAGCTAAAATATATATTGTATGCTTATTTTTTGGAGAAGCGTTCTCATATAATTTTACTTTTTTAATATATTGCACAAAATTTTGAATTTTCTCATCTCTCCCCTACCCCCACATCTGGACAGCATGAATTCTAATAGCCCTTTCCTACAATCTGCCCTCCCTTCTATCAATCCCCACCCCCAGCCTCTTACCTTCTACTTTCCTGTAAGTTAGGACAGATTTCTATACCACTTTGCTTATATGTCTCATTTCCTAGTTGCATGTAAAAACAACGTCTAACATTAATTTTATTCTGTTTTCTTTTTTTTAAATTAACTAATTTATTTAACTTTTATCATACATTTTCACAAAATTTTAGGTTCCAAATTTTCTCCCCATTTCTCCCCTCCCACCACCCCAAAATGCTGAGCATTCTAATTTCCCCTATCACCAATTTGCCCTCTTTTCTAATATCCCTCCCTTCCCTTCTCCCTGTCTTCTCTTTTGTCCTGTAGGGCCACATAACTTTCTATACCCCATTACCTGTATTTCTTATTTCCTAGTAGCAAGAACAATACTCAACAACTATTCCTCAAACTTTGACTTCCAACTTCACTTCATCCCTCCCCCCCACCCATTCCCTTTGGGAAGGCAAGCAATTCAATATAAGCCATATCTGTGTAGTTTTGCAACTTCTATAATAGTCGTGTTGTGTAAGACTAACTATGTTTCCTTCCATCCTATCTTGCCCCCCGTTTCTTCATTCTCTCTTTTGATCCTATTCCTCCCCAAGAGTGATGACTTCTAATTGTTCCCTCCTCCCACTGCCCTCCCTTTCATCATCCCCCCACCCTGCTTATCCCCTTCTCCTCCACTTTCCTGTATTGTAAGATAGGTTTTCATACAAAAATGAGTGTGCATTTTATTCCTTCCATTAGTCAAATGTGATGAGAATAAGCTTCATGTTTTTCTCTCTCCTCCCCTCTTTTTCCCTCCACTGAAAAGTCTTTTGCTTGCCTCTTTTATGAGATAATTTGCCCCATTCCATTTCTCCCTTTCTCCTCCCAATATGTTTCACTGCTTAATTTAATTTTTTTAAGATATGATCCCATCCTATTCAATTCACTCTGTGCTCTCTGTCTCTATGTATGTATGTGTGTGTGTGTGTGTGTGTGTGTGTGTGTGCAGTCCTACCAACTACCCAAATACTGAAAAGTTTCAAGAGTTACAAATATTGTCTTTCCATGTAGGAATGTAAACACTTCAACTTTAGTAAGTCTCTTATGACTTGTCCTTGCTGTTTACCTTTTCATGCTTCCCTGATTCTTATGTTTGAAAGTCAAATTTTCTTTTCAGCTCTGACCTTTGAATCCAGAATACTTGAAAGTCCTCTATTTCATTGAAAGACCAGTTTTTCCCCTGAAGTATTATACTTAGTTTTGCTGGGTAGGTGATTCTTGGTTTTAGTCCTAGATCCTTTGACTTCTGGAATACCATATTCCATGCCCTTCAATCCCTTAATGTAGAAGCTTCTATATCTTGTATTATCCCGATTGTATTTCTACAATATTTGTATTGTTTTTTTCTAGCTGCTTGAAATAGTTTCTCCTTGACCAGGGAACACTGAAATTTGGCCACAATATTACTAGAAGTTTCTCTTTTTGGATCTCTTTCAGGAGGTGATCAGTGGATTCTTTCAATATTTATTTTGCCCTCTTGATAATTTCATGAAGGATGATGTCTAGGCTCTTTTTTTGATCATGGCTTTCAGATAGTCCCATAATTTTTAAATTGTCTCTCCTGGATCTATTTTCCAGGTCAGTTGTTTTTCCGATGAGATATTTCACATTCTCTTCCATTTTGTCATTCTTTTGGTTTTGTTTTGTGATTTCTTGGTTTCTCATAAAGTCATTAGCCTCCATCTGTTCCACTCTAACTTTGAAAGAACTATTTTTCAAGGTGTTATTTTCTTCAACATTTTTTTTTTGGGTGGGGGGGTCTCATTTAGCAAGGTGTTGACCTGCTTTTCATGCTTTCCTTGCATCTCTCTCATTTCTCTTCCCAGTTTTTCAGCCACCTCTCTAACTTGATTTTCAAAATCCTTTTTGAGTTCTTCAATGGCCTGAGCCCACTGAATATTTATTTACTGTGTTTAGGACAGAGAAGCCTTAACTTCTTTGTCTTTACCTGATGGTAAGCATTGTTCTTCCTCATCGGAAAGGAAGGGAGAAGATATCTGGTTTCCAAGAAAGTAACCTTCTATGGTCTTAGTTTTTTGGGCATTTTTTCCCAACCAGTTCTTTACTTTTGGGCCCTTTGTCAAGAGTAGGATATACTCTGGGAATCTGTGAGATCTCAGTTCCTCCAAGGTGGTGCGATCAAGCATGTACTGGTCTGGATGCAGCAGAATCTTAGCAATTAACTCTCCACAGCTACCTAGTCTCCAGTCCCACCATGTTGGCCCTGGGGTTGATTTTCAGATAAGCTGCATGGGCAGGGCCGCCATTCAATGTGAGAAAAAGACCAGCTCACTCAGGGCCTCCACCCAAGGCTGGAGGTAAGACTCAGCTCTTCAATGCCCTCAGGGGCTTTTATGCTCCAACAATGGAGTTTCAGTATGGGCTGCTGTGCAACTTCTGTGGCTGCTGCCTGCTGCTGGAGCTATGGGAAGGCCCTTCTTTCCTGGCCAGTTGATAAAACCCTGCCACTGACCTTTGGTGCCTGTGGTTTGAGGGATCTGAGGCCCCATTGCGGTGACTAGAGATTCTGCCCTGAGGTATCCTCCTCCCCAAGTCTCCTCACGCTGTGCTGTTGGCCCAGACTGGGCTGGGCTCCTCCCTCGGCTCCACATCTGGTGTGACTAACGTTTCCATGGGCCTTTCAGGTCACACTGGGCTGGAAATCACCTCCACTCTGTTGTTCTCCACTTCTGCTGCTCCAGAATTTGTTGAGAGAACCTCCCTTCAGGTATTTTGTGGGTTGTGTGGGGAGACCCTACATAAATGTGTCTTTCTAGTCTGCCATCTTGGCTCTGCCCCCTAGATTATCTCTAACATTAATTTTCAAAGGTTTAAGTTCCACATTCTCTCCCCTCCTTATCCTCCATCATTGAGAAGGTAAGCAATTCAATAAATGCAAAATACCTCCCTAACTATCCTTTCCTTCCCTCCATTTATTCAAATCTCTCGTTGACCTGTCCCTCTACCAAAATGTTTGCTTCTAATTACTACTTCCCCCAATTTGCCATCCCTTCTATTATCCTTTATCCCCTTCCCTCCTGCTTTCCTGTAGGGCAAGATAGACTTCCACACTCAATTGAATGTGTGTTTTATTCCATCCTGAAGCCAAATCTGATGAAAGAAGCTTCACTAATTCCATCTCATCCCCGCTTCTTGTGCTCCATTGTAAAAGCTTTTACTTGCCTCTTCTTTGTGAAATGATTTAAAGCATTCTATTGCTATTTTTCCCTTTCTCTTTTTCCATTCCTCTCAACTCTTAATTTTCTTTTTTGTATATCATCACTTCATATTCAGCTCACTCTGTGTTCTCTCTCTCACTCTCTCTGTATGTATGCATATATATGTATTATATATATATATATATATATATATATATATATATATATATATACATATATATATGACACATACATACACACATATATATTACACACACACACACACACACACGCATGCGTACTTACACACACATTTATATATTCCCTCCAACTATCCAAATACTGAGAAAGGCCTCATGAGTTACAAATCTCATCTTTCCAAGTAGGAATGTAAATAGTTCAACTTTAATAAGTCCTTTATGGTTTCTCTTTCCTGTTTACCTTTTCAGACTTCTCTTGATTTTTGTATTTGAAAGTCAAATTTTTTATTCTGTTCTGTTCTTTTCAATAAGAATGTTTGGAAATCCTATATTTCACAGAAGTTCCATTTTTTCCCTGTGAAGTATTATGTTCAGTTTTGCTGTGTAGGTGATTCTTGGTTTTAATCCTAACTCCTTTGACCTCTGGAATATCATATTCCAAGCCCTCTGATCCCTTAGTGTAGAAGCTGCTAAGTCTTGTGTTATTCTGAATGTATTTTTACAGTACTTGAGTTGCATCTTTCTGGCTTCTTGTAATATTTTCTCCTTGACTTGGGACCTCTGGAACTTAGCTACAATATTCCTACAAGTTTTCTTTTAAGTAATTCTTTTAGGAGATGATTGATAGATTCTTTCCATTTCTATTTTTCCCTCTGGTTCCAGAATATCAGGGAAGATTTCTTTGATGTCTCAGGTGTTTTGTTGACCAATAGTAGTTCAATAATTTTAAAATTATCTCTCCTGGATCTATTTTCCAGGTTAGTTGTTTTTTTTCCAATGAGATACTTCACATTGTCTTCTATTTTTTCATTCTTTTGATTTTGTTTTATAATTTCTTGATTTCTTATAAAATCATACTATCAGTGAAGGGAAGTGAATCATACTATCATACTATCAGTGAAGGCTGAAGCATTTAGCTGCTTGTACCAAAAGGAAATGCATCCATTCAAGCTGGTGGCAAATAATGGAATATTGATATTGCTTTAGTATTTTTTTGCCATTTATTTAGTAAAGTCATAGGATATAGGTGTTTAATGTCTAGATAATAAGAATTATAATATTGTCACATGATATGACCGTACTGATTACAAAAGCATAGGCCTCTATACACCCAGACACAAATATTTCTACATCTCTTTAAGGGGAAAATGTCAAGATTAAAACAATTCACCTCCCTCAGAAACATATCCATTTGTTGGCCAGTGACAAAGGAGATTGTATTTAAAAGACCAATAAATAAGTTGTTATTGTAATAAACTTAGTACTCTGTGATTCATTTTTTACTCTACTGCCACCATCGCTGAAGAAGCATAAAAGAAGCATAAAAAAAAAAAATAAAAGAAGCAAAGAACTAAAGACCATTTGGAAATTTTCTGTTTTATGGGTTTTCATGATAAAATGCATTTCTCACCCAATGGACAACATTGTGTTTATGAGCTTCTTCATTCTTAGTTAAGGTAATCCTTGGAAAATGAACATAGGTATTAAATATTTTTTCTAAGATAATAGATATTCATTTTTAAATATCGTGTTTAAAAATTATTTTCATATATATTTATATATTTTTAACCAAAATCATACGAAAAAACCAACCTATGGGAGAGGATTCTGGGAAGGGAGTGGAGCAGGTCAGAAAATTCTGAACTCTCCAGTTTTCCCCAACAAATGAGATAATATAGCACATTAGGGCAAACAAAGTGGTGAAAATAAATGAGTATGAGCAAAACAATGGTTCTCCTGGGACATTCAGAGAAGATGGGAAGAGAAGTTCCAGGGTGAGGTTTGGTCCGATAACAGCAAGCAAAGTAGGATCTTTTGCTGTTTTTCTGGATTGAGTTTTAGTCAATCAGATGTGTGTATGTGGGCTTCAGCCAATCATATAATGACTAGAACCATATAGAAAGAGAGTTCTGATGTTGAGAAAGCAGACACGTGAAGAGAGACAGAATTGAAGGGGTGAGCCAGCTTTGAGAAAAAGAGAGTTGAGAGAAGATCTGAGCCAGGAGGAGATCTCTGGGCTGAGAGAAGAGACTTCTGAAGGTTGAAGAGAGGAGACTTATGATGGTAAAGACTTGCTAAATGAGCTTCCAAACTTTGAAAGTTGTAGAATAAAGCTTTAGGGCAGAAGCATGGCCATGGGAAGGAGTCTTAGACCTTTTTGAGAGATGTTAAAGTGAAGGGAGCTGTCATCAGAGAGCCTCTGTGATAAATTCATTTCAGAGGTGAACTGAGCTGATGGTGTTGGTGGTATGGATTGTTGCTGACCTGTTTAGCTTTGCTTTTCTGGAAGCAGAAGCTGCAGAGAGGAGCAGTTCCCATGAGCTGAGACAAGGAGTAGGAACAGAGAGCAGCCTACTTGTAAATCCAGGTGAGAGTCAGGAGTGGTCAGCCCACAGAGCAAGAGCCAAGGGACTTAGAAGTTAAGATGAGTACTTTACTGGATACTTGGTATTGATTAAGAAGATTGTTCTTACTATGACCTAGGGGTGGATGGTGTGGACTTTATTTGGACACTTGGTGAATGTTATGATTTACTTTATTGAATGTTTAGTTTATTGCTGAATAGAGAGGTCATTATACTATGTGGTTAGACCCTTGAAATTATTCCCAGCAGCAGTCCTCAGGTGTGCTGCCATGTTTGATATTACAACACCTCCATGCAAGGTCAATTTAAACAAGAAGCAAGTCGCAAACACTAGCTTTATCTGGGTTAGGAGGCAGCCTTGATCCAGTCCCAACAACTTCCTCCCCACCCCTACCCCCTGAGACAATGAGGGAAGTTGGGTGGCAAGGAACATCACACCCAGCTGTGCTGTGGAGACACAGGCTGGGACAAGAAAGAACCAGTACACACCCACTATATGCAAAAGCAGTGGTGTGGGGATGTTGCTGGTTGTGCGTAGTTATGAGGCTGAAGGTCTTGCTTTTGGTTGAGTGCAGAGGGGAGAACTGAAGGAGGATCTGAGGCCAGAGACACCATTCGCCATACAGAGAGGTGGAGGTGATTAGAAAAACTAAGCTGAAATATTTTTTTAAGAAATGAACAATCAAAATAGAGAGTTACCATGGGAATAGAGAAGAACAGGGTTTGTCTTCAGAGGAGGATATTGAAGCACAGAAATGCTCTTCTGCCCCAAAGAGTAACATTAAATTGTCACCTACCACAAAACAATTCATAGGAGAACTTAAAACTTTTTTAAAAAATGATAGTTAGGGTTAGGGTGAGAAAGATTAAGGAAAAAAAAAACAACAACCCAAAAAAACCCCAAGACAATTATGAAAAGAAAACCCACCACTTAGAAAAGGAGATCCAGACTCTTAAGGAAGAAAATGATTCCTTGAAAATCAGTATTGGGCAAGGGAAAGCTAGCAAAGTTATAAGAGATCAAGAAATAACAAAGCAAAATATAAAGAATGAAAAAAATAGAAGATAATGTGAAGCATCTCATAAGAAAAACAGAAGAAAAATCAGAAGGATAATGAGACTACCTGAAAACTATGATCAAAAAGAGAATCTTAATACGATAATACAAAAATAATCAAAGAAAGTTGTCCTGAAGCATAACAATAAGAGGGGAAAGTAGAAATAGAAAAAATTCATTGATCCTCACCTGAAAGAGGTCCTACAAGGAAAATACACAGGAATATCATAGTCAAATTTCAAAACACCTAGTTCAAGGATAAAATATTATGAACAAAAAGAAAAAAAAAATTACATATGGTGGTGCTACAATTAGAATCACACAAGACTTAGCCGTGACGAGACTACAAGACTGAAATTCTTAAACACTATATATCAGAAAAAAAACTGAAATTAATAGAAGAGTGGATACACAAGAATCTAGAGAACTACAAATTACATACAAACGAGTAATTACAAGCGATTCAATAAGTAAAGACTGTTTATTTTTCATGTATATAAAATTTAAAACACATGTTTAAAGCTATTTTCAGTAACTGGGTAGTTTGGGAGAAAGATTGGGATAGATCTTAGTATAATATGATTTTTAAAAGTGAAACCATTTAGGAACAATGAAAAAGAATGATTATCTTACGCAAATGAGGTGCAAGAGGAAGAATCAAGACAGAGCAATCAGAAAGGGGGGGAGGGCAGTAGGTTCTAGAAATTTGCTTCCATTGAGAATGGGTTCAAGGGCAAACTCTCTCTCTCTCTCTCTGTCTCCATACATACATACATATATATGTGCGTATACACACATCTATACATACATATATACATAAATATGAGTATACAATTCTTATAAATTCATAAAAAATAGAAAAATAATGGGATATGGAAGAGAGAAAGGAGGAGAGAGGGATCTTTAGAGGGAAAGGTGAGGGAATAGGTTAAAGGATAATATAGAAAGATGTTTAGATGAATGGAAATGGGAGGATAAGGGAGTATCCTTGGAGGGTGGTAGGCTAAGTAATAGAAGAGCAAGTAATGCATAAAAGTAAAGTAGAGTATTCAGGAGGGATAGGAAAGAAGAGATATGCACAAACATAAAATAAAGATCAGAAGAAGAATTTGTTAGGAAAAAAAGAGCAGAAATCATTTTCTCAAAGTTAAGGCTTAAAACATTTAATGAGAAGAGAAAAAATAGGGAAACTGTGTCCACCATATTTATTGCTGGTTTTAGACTATTTAAAACAAGTAGACAGTATAAGGTGAGGATATTTCTGTGATGTAGGAAATGATGAGATTGTCAACTTGAAAAAATATGAAGGAAGTGGTTATCTGCCCTCAGAGAAAGAGAGGTTAGATAAGTATAGTATGGTCACACTCATATACATATACACATGAGGGTGTATAATCTTGACAGTTAATTCTAGCCTTCTGAGGGAGGGGGAAAAGAACAAAGTAGAAAGTGCACAACAGAGAACAAAGAAAAACTACAAGGAAGTAAAGAAAAGATGGATAGCTTTCAACACATCGAACTTATGAGATTCATTATGTAGGCTTTCTTGACATGGAAAGTTATTGATGTATATTTTGAATTCTTTCTCATGTTCTGCTGTGTTCATGTCATTGTTTTTTTTTTCCATCCTTTTCTTATTTTGCATTTTAACTTCAGTATTTAAGGTTGTTTATTTTTTTCTTTTCTTATTTTTATTTAAGTTTAAGATAAAAAAATACAAGAAAAATTATGATTGCATCATGATTTGAAAAAATGAGCATTTCCATATAATATTTTCCCAATAATTTTATTGTTATTAAATCATGTAAGTGATTTTCTGCTAAGCTATTTATCACTCTTGAAAAAATTATACTAGTTAAACAGAAAACATTTTCATCTTCAGCACTATGAATTGCAATTATGTTATTTATTTTTTTATAGTGTTAAAAATTGGAAAATTGTTTTGTTCTATGTTATTATCCACAAAATCTACAAAATTGCTCAAATAAATTTCCTGTTTTAAAATTTCACTTACATGATAAAATTGGTCTTCTCAAGCTATCCAAGGTCAAGTTAGTTCTTCCTAAAACCAAGTAGGTGATTCTAATTAATCAAAATAATATAAAATGCTTTCATCATTTGTTTCTGTCTAATGGAAGACATACACTCATTTTTTGCACTACATTTTCTAGCAACATATCTAGAAAGAGTATAAATTTTATTATTTTTAAATGAAATACCTTTTAACTTACCTCGTTAAGTAAGATTTTAAACTTTAAGTTCACATTGACCTATGACAATCTTTATATTCTCCAAAGCTCTTATGGTGTGTTTGATTAATTTTTTGTACTTTTTGAAAGTTAGTTTATCTGAACTGCAAGGCAGTTAAAAGTAATAAAAATTCTTCAATAATGTTAATTATGAAGTCAGTCTTACAAGAAATTAATGTCAGATAATCTTTTAGCCAAATTAGAATAATAAAATGCATTAATTAAATAGGAAATATGTGGCAAAAAAGCAGTACTAACTTGTAAACTCTCTGCCATGCATCTTTGTCTCATGACACAACCAATTTTGATAATTAATAATTATAACTATTAATAATAGTAATTAATAATATTATTAATAATTAATTTTTCTCTTGCTGTGGTTTCATTTTGATCTTTTTAGACTGATAATAAAGATACATTTTATGCAGAAAAATTTTAATGGTTAAACTTGCTTAGTTGTAGGTAATTGTCAAATGATAATTGCAATCTTAAATTAAATAATGGGAAATGATTTTTAAAAATTCCAAAAAAAATTTAGATTCTCTTCCTATGATTATTTTAACACTGTGAAAATAAACCATAATTGCTTTCAAATATTCATTTCAAGGTACCATTATTTTAAGCAGACAATATGATACTGAAAATACATTTTTGTCATTTATGTCAATTATTTTAAATCAACAAATAACACTGCAGGTGCAGGAGCTGATTACGCTGTGTAATGTCTATATTTAACCACTGTATCAAAATTTCTGAAACTTTTGCCATCAACCCTCAAAAGCTGGCACATGTCAGCCCCAACATATCATGAGTTTGAGATACATCATTGTATTTACCAATTAACTTAGGGGAAAAAAGGGATGGGGTACAAAAGCAAGATCCTAAAAATAAAATAATTTTGATAATAAAAGCAATGTGTAGGTGACGGTGGCAAAGATGATGATGATGATGACTGACTGATTATTAAAATTAATTTTTACATAGAACATTTTTTTTGGCTTATGAATGGTTCTATATACATTACCACATTTTTGTTTTAAATGGAGATGCCCTAAATTTGAGACTCAGAAGATCTGAGCCAAATCTTCAGGTCTGCCAAATGCTAATTGTGTAACAAATTACTTAAGACCTCTACACCTCATTTTTTTCCTATGTGGAATGAAATTTTAAAAAAGATGAATTCTCAGGTCTGTTTCAGGTGTTCTATGTTGGGGATTGATGGGAGAGTTATATCTTGACCAGACCATTCATAGATCTTGAAATTCTAGAATAACAATTAATAGGCTACTAGAATTGAAAAGTAATCTTCAGTTCCTCCTCTTTGTTCCATGTAAGAAATCTGTCTACTATCACTATTTAATTTAAGTAAAATTTAAGATAAAGAGCTAAAAATTTTGAAATATATTCAATATCAAGGATAAAGGTATTCTTTCATATTCATTTGACTTGGGAAGTGAGAGTCTTCACTTGGGTTTTCTCTGTCCATTAGCCCTGTTAATCTTTCATTTCTTTTCTTTTTCTCTTTTAGTTCTGCCTTTAACATGTGATCTCTTTGTTACACATTTCAGCTAAGCTAATGTCATGGTTGTTGGTTATTCAAAGTAGAAATTAAAAGGAAAGATTTTATTGAATAGGCAAGTTCGTGTAGATTGCATTTATTTTCCCCTTTAAAATGCTACATTAGAAATCCATAACTACAAATCATTATCTATTCTAGATAGCCTCTGGGTACAAAATGCAGAAGCAAAATTATCTTTATGAAATCTTGAGGATAGATACAAAAGACTTTAACTTTGCCTAAGTCTGTGAACATCTGGAGGCCTAGTCACATTAGAATGGAGAAGGAATTTATGTTTAGACAAGCATGGGGATATTTTCTTTTCACATTTTGCAGTGTTTTCTAGTTTCAAGAAACCAGGGCATAGTTATACTTAGGGTATAGTGTATGAAGGTGATTGTTCCTTAATGTTATAATTTAGGGTAACCCACAAATCAAGTGAAGGAGCAATAATTCAGTGAGTTAGAGTATGTGACTCTTCCAGTTTTTCTTTCAAAAAGACTTGAATCATGAAGATACAATCAGCCTGCAAGTCTCTATAACACAGGTGGTATGGCACCTGTCGCTTTTCTCCAATTCCTCAGCTTGCCTTTTAATGACAGTTTCACCCTTTCAAAGTGGCCTTTCATAGTCATTTAATATTTTTGAAGCTGCTCTCTATATGTATGTATATGAGCACATAACTCATGGATCCCTAGGTGCACTGCCCTATCCATAAAACCACAAATCATTTAAGCCCCTCATTATAGAGATGATGAAGCTGTAACCCGGAGTGGTTAAATGACCACTTCAAGGTCAAAAATGTACTAAGTGTTAGAGGTGGAAATTGAAACCAGGAAATTATACCTTGGCTCCAGAACCACTATTTTTTTCCATTGATACTATGTCCAAGATATCTGTCTGTAGAATAATAATGAAAACAATAGTAGGTACTTTTATATAGTGCTTAAAATTTGCAAAACACTTCATAAACCTTATCTCATTTGCCTCACAACAATTAGTTCATAGACACAGATTTTCATTAACATGGACAGATCAAATAATAGTATTAAGTACTTTTCATAGAAATATATAAAACTAGAAGTGTGTGCATTGATGTTCTTGTGCCTTTCTTATTTAAATTTCCCATGAAATCACTGAAAATAGAAGATAAATGCTACCTCTTAAAAGAGATTAAGTATCTGATAGCAAATATATAAATTAATTAAAAGGATGTTAAGGATGAGAAGGAATCTTATTTGGGACTTCATACTTGCTCATGGGCGAATAGTTCATCAGTGAAGACAACAATCCTTTCTATCAGAATATTGATCTATCCAGTTTCCTCTCTTCCCAAAGTCAAAGAACTACAAACCCCAGGGGTTTATAGCCAGGTTATGTCTTGCAAGAAATTGTTACACAGTTATTTGCATATGTCTTATTTCCTTATAAAATCTAAACTCCATGAAAGCAGGAACTTTGAGGTATTTAATATTTTAATTGAATCAAATTGAATTCAATTAACTTACATAGATCTATTCCCAAGGTATTGGCCAAGAGGCACTTTCTCTGAGGCAGGAGCCACAGTCATGTTCTTTTACTAGCACATAAAACATCTAGATAGAATAAATTTAGGTAGCAATTGTGGTAAATGAAGAATATCAGCTAATTCATCAGCCTCTTCACATGTACACATTAAGACTTCTTTCAACATTGATAATATCAAATGAATTGCTTTCCCAGGATCATATGTAGTCTCTCTAAACACCACGTATACCACCACTTGTGCCTTTCTAAGACACAAGAGATCATTAGTAAGTTTAGTTTCTGGTATTCAGAAAACCAGTAATAAGCTTAATCTGCTTACTCGTCTGGAGCAGAATGAACTATAACGCTGGAGAAACAAAGTTACCCTCATACAACATAATAACAATTCAAAGAGAAGATCATGACTCCTATTTTCAAACATTCCATTGATTTTGACCATGGTCTCTCTTTCTACCCTGCACAAGCTTTTTTGATAAAAGAAAAATCAACCACTTTCCCGTTATTTTTCTCCCATGATTACCCCTCCTTAAGTGTTAATGTAACTGGCTACCATAAAATTCAGTCATTATTTATAACAATTAATTCCTAGTGAATATCCAGAGATTTGCCTATTTATAACACACAATCTTTTCTGCATTCCAACCTCCAGTACATCAAATTCTCCAAACTCTATTAATCAAAAGATTGTGCCACCACAACCAAAGGAAAAAAGCAAAATCTTATACCCAACCATCACTTGGGTATCATTTGGCACATAAAAATATTGAATTCAACTATTTTTCCGCTTAAACTTTAAAACACTGAGACAAAGCACTGAATGTATATTTTAGCATATTTTGCCCAAGGAAAGAAGAGAAGGGGTCAATAATTTGGCAAGTACTGGTTAAGGGAAAGAAAAAATTCCACTTATGGCAGGATCCAGTTCAGTAATCCAGTAAGAATGAAGCCAAGTATTAGGTTGTTTTTATATTAGCAAATCTTCAGAATGCCAATCTGCTATATAAGCTAGAAATGAAGACAAATTGGGTAGAATCAACTCAGAAAGTTTGTACTGCATCAGGAGAGATAAGGACCAGAAATCCCTGAACAGCTGCCTTTTCTAGATTAAGCAGTCTCCACCAAGGTCCAGTGTTGGATGAGAATGTGTACAGTTCCTACCTCCTTCTTACCTTAACACTAACATGCTTGTGAAGGCTGGATATAGAACTACTTCAGGGTTTGCACCCCTTGAATCAGAATGCCCATAAAAAATGGGTTAAGATAACTATTTTCATTGACATTTCAGGATTTTCACTAGAGGGAACAAGGAGGAAGATTAAGTGGAAGGTGTATATTACTAGAAGGAATTTCAATATGTTATAAATTGTGATAAGCTGAAATTAATTTCATAATGAAAGTGAGAATGACTCCAGGAAAGAGAAATACCAGAAGAATAAGGAAGTTTATCCCATCATATTGTAGTATTCAATCTCCTTCACTTTGAATATACACATTTATTTTACACACACACACACACACACACACACACACAAGCACAAACACATGCACATAAACATACAACACATTCACATACAACATGATCTCAAGTGTCTCTGGTTAAGCCATCCATTAAACCTCTTACAATCAGTCTGACATAAAGCTGAATTTTTCCCCAAAGAAATGAACAGCATCTCAGGATGGAAATATAAAATAAATATAGAGGGACAGAGGAGACAAGAGAGCAGAGAATTTATTTCTGTGGCTGTTCTTCTCTTGCCTAGGTCCCCACTAATTCCATTTCTGATCTTCCTATGGAAAGAAGTAAAGGACAGGAAAAGGAACAGAAAATCACTCACTAAAGGAATTACTCTTTGTCTTAGAGGCTATCCTCAGTCGATATCCGTACATTGAGGAGGAAGCCAAACTTGAATCCAGATTCCTTAAGTATTTCTTATCAGAGGCCCTACATGATACTTCAAAGTGAAATAGCAATTTGCAATGCTGTTTTCTCCACTGGAAAACCTGTATTTACAGCAGGCTTATGTACTATATGGTTATACTTGGGTCTAAGAGACACTGTAGGTGCACAAATGAATGTTAACTGTCTTCTAATATACTGTTTACTTCTGTTACTGACTTTGGGAGAAAAAAAGATAATTGTGCATACAGTAAGCAAGTAGTTCTGTTCTCTTGGATAGGGGGCAGGAAGTAACTCACTATACCAAAACCGTTTACTAATGCTCAGTGAAATATATTAATTCAAATGAGAGGAGAGGTATTTTGTAGGTGGGAGCTTAGGGCTAATTCAGTTTGCAGAAACCCAAACTCTTTAGACTATGGAGATAAGAGTAGTCTCCCAGAAGGACTAAATTAGGGGCAAAATTGGCATAATTTTTGAGAACCATAGAGAGTTTAACACTTCACCAACATTTTTCCTTAGTGGGATTGAACAAATATTTGTGAGGGTGACTGGGATTTCCCTGACAATGATGCTTTTTTTCATGAACAGGATGAAGTCAATGACAAGTAAAACCTTTTTTGTGCAAAAAATTTTCAATTTAATGTAATCAAAATTATCTATTTTGCATTTCATAATGTTCTCTATCTCTTTTGTGGTCACAAACTCCTCTGTTTTCCATAAATCGGACATGCAAACTATGCCTTGCTCTCTTAATTTGCTTATAGTATCAGTCTTTGTGTTTAAATTTTGTACCCATTTGAACTTTATTTTAGTATATGATGTAAGCCCAGTCTATGCCAAGTTTCTGTCATATTATTTTTCCAGTTTTCCCAGTAGTTTTTATCAAATAGTAAGTTCATATTCCAGAAACTGGTCTTTTGGTTTCCTATAGTCATTGACTACTGTGTCTTGTGTACCTAACCTACTCCATTGATCTATTTCTTAGTCAATACCAAATAGTTTTGATGATTGCTGCTTTAAAATACAATTTAAGATCTGGCATGACTAGGTCACCTTCCCTAGCATTTGTTTTCATGAAGTCCCTTGAAATTCTAGAACTTTTCTTCTTCCAGATGAATTGTTATTTTTTTCTAACTATAAAATAGTTTTTGATAGTTTGGTATAAGTGAATTAATTTAGGTAGAATTGGCACCTTATTATATTAACTGTCTACTCATGAGCAACCGATATTTTTCCAGTTATTTAGATCTGACTTTATTTGTGTCAAAAACATTTTGTAATTATGTTCATACGGTTCCTGTTTTATTTTGTTTTGTTTTGGCAAGTAGACTCCCAAACATTTTATAATGTTTGCAGTAACTTTGAAGGGAATTCCTTTCCAATTTTTGTTGCTTTGCTTCACTACTAATATATAGAAATGCTGATGATTTATGTAGGTTTATTTTATATGCTGCAATTTTGCTAAACTTGTTTATTACTTCAAGTATTTTTTTAACATTATTCAATAACTTCATTTTTTCCCAAGTTTATTTATTTATTTGCTTTCAGTTTTCAACAATCACTTTCATAATTTTTAAATTTTCTCTCCCTTCTTCCCAAAAGGGAATGCAGTCTTGTATGGGCTTTACACATTCCTATTAAATATGTTTTTGCATTAGTCATATTGCATAGAAGAATTTAAAGAGTGGGAGAAAGCATGAATAAAACTAAACAAAACCCAACAGAGTAAAAGAGAAAATAGTCTGCTTCCTTCTGTGTTCTGACTCCATATTTGTTTCTCTGTCTGTGAGTGGCATTTTGCATGCTTTAGGTCCTTGCATTGCTGGGAAGGACTAAGTCTATCAAAAACCCTCATCACCTACTATGCCTTTTACTGGGTGTAACGTTCTCCTGGTTCTGCTCACTTCACTCAGCACCAGTTCATATGAGTCTACTCAGATATTTCTGAAGTCTGTCTGTTCATCCTTTCTTATAGTTCAATCGTATTCCATTATATTCATATACCACAACTTTCTCACTCATTCCCCAATTGATGGGCATTCCTTTGATTTCCAGTTCTTGACCACCACAAAAAGAGCTGCTACAAATATTTTTGTACAATTCCCTTTCTCTTTGGAATACAACCATAGAAGTGGTATTACTGGTCAAAGGGTATGCACATTTTTATAGTCCTTTGGGCATATTTCCAGATTGCTCTCCAGAATGGTTGGACAAGCTCACAGCTCCACCAACGTTTTGATTCTCTAATTATAACATCATATCATCTGCAAAGAGTGATAGCTTAGTTTCTTCTATGCCTACTCTAATTCCTTCAATTTCTTTTTATTTTCTTATTGTTAAAGCCAATGTTTCTAGTATTGAAAAACAGTGGTAATAATGGACATACTTGCTTCACCCCCAATCTTAATGGAAATACTTGTAGCTTATCTCCATTACATATAAAGCTTGCTGATGGTTTTAGTCAATGCTATTTATCATTTTAAGGAATGTTCTATTTGTTCTTAGTTCTCCAGCGTTTTTAATAGGAATGGGTATTGTATTTCGTCAAAAGTATTTTCTGCATGTATTGAAATAATCACATGGTTTCTGTTATATTGGTTGTTGATATGATCAATTATGCTCATAATTTTCCTAATAAAGAACCTGTCCGGCATTCCTGGTATAAATCCTACCTCATCAACGTGTGTTATTCTTATGATAAGTTGCTGCAATCTTTTTGTTAATATGTTATTTGAATTTTTGCATCTATATTTTTAGGGGAAAATGTTTAATAATTTTCTTTTTCTGTTTTGATTTTTCCTGTTTTAGATATCAGTGCTACAATTCTATCATAAAAAGAATTTGGTAGGACTCCTTTGTTATTTTTCCAAATAATCTATAGAGTATTGGAATAAACTGATCTTTAAATATTTGATGGAATTTGCTTGTAAATCCATCTGGCCCTGGAGATACTTTTCCTATAGAGTTCGTTGGTAGTTTGTTTAATTTATTTTTATTAAATGGGGTTAAGTATTTTACATCTTCTGTTAATATGGGCAATTTCTATTTTTGTAAATAGTCATCCATTTTACTAAGTTTGTCAAATTCATTGGCGTACAGTTGGGCAAAAGAGTTCCTAATTATTGTTTTCATTTCCTCTTCATTGGTGGTGAATTAACCTTTTTCATTTTGGATACTGGCAGTTTGGTTTTCTTCCTTTTTTAATGAAATTAACCACAGGTTTGTGAATTTTATTGCTTTATTTTTCATAAAACCAGCTCCTACTTTAACTAATTTAATAGTTTTTTATTTCAATTTTATTAATCTCTCCTTTGGTTTTCAGTATTTCTAATTTGGTACTTAGCTGGAGATTTTTAATTTGCTCTTTTCCTAGCCTTTCTAGTCGCATGCCAAATTCATTGACTTCTTTCTCTACTTTATTCATGTAAGCATTCAGAGACATAAAAGTTCATTTATGAACCTCTTTTGCTGAATCCCATAAGTTTCTATATGTTGCCTCATTACTGACATTATTTTGGATGAATTTATTCACTGTTCCTATGATTTGTTGTTTGACCCACTCATTCTTTAAGATTAGATTATTCACTTTCCAATTAATTTCTGGTCTATCTTTTCATGGCTCTTTTTATTAGGTATAATTTTTATTTGAACATGATCTGAAAAGGATTCATTTAACTTTTCTTACTTTCTGCATCGGGTTGTGAGGTGTTTATGCCTTAATACATGATCAGTTTTTGTGTAGGTGCCATGTACCACTGACAAAAAAAACACATATTCTTTTCTATCCCCAATGAGTTTTCTCCAGAGGTCTACAGTATCTAACTTTTCTAAAATTTGATTCGCCTCCTTAACTTCTTTCTTGTTTATTTTGAGGTTAAATTTATCTAGTTCAGAAATGAGCAGGTTGAGGTCCCCACTAGTATAGTTTTGTTTTCTATTTCTTCCTATAATTCTCTTAACTTCTCTAAGAATTTGAATGCTATACCACTTAGCGCATATAAGTTTAGTAATGATATTACTTCATTGTCTGTGGTGACTTTTAGCAGGATATAGTTTCCTTATCTCATTTGATAGGACCTCTTTTTGCTTTTGCTTCATCTGAGATCAGGATTGCTACCACTGCTTTGTTTTTGTTTTTGTTTTTTACTTTAGCTGAGGCATAATAAATTCTACCCCAGCCTTTTGCCTTTACCCTGTGTGTATTCCATGTTTCAAATGTGTTTATTGCAAAGAAAAAATTGTAGGATTATGGCTTTTAATCCATTCTGCTACCCTCTTCTGTTTCAAGGGAGAGTTTATCTCATTCATATTCACAATTATGAATGCTATGTGTCTTTTTCTCTATCTTATCCAACACCCCATGTTTGCTTTTATTTCTAACTTCTCCTTTCTCCTCCTCATCAGTGTTTTGTTTTTGACCTTCACCTCCCTCAATTTTCCCTCCCTTCTATCAGCCCTGCTCCTTTTTCTTTCCCTTTCCCCTTGCTACTTCTTCCCTCACTTTTAACTACCCCTCCATTTTCTTTCTTATTTCTACTCCTACTTCCTGTAGAATAAGTTGGATTTCTGAACCAAAGTGATTATTTTTTTCCTCCTAGAACCAAATGTGCAGACAATCGTCATCTTCCTCCCCTCTTTCCCTCTACTGTAATACCTTCTTTGTATTTCTTCATGAGATGTAATTTACCTTTTTCTATCTTCTTTCTTCTTTTTCTCCCATCCATCCCTTTTTACCCTTTAATAGGTTTTTTATCACCACATCAGCTAATTTTATTTATACCCACATCTGTATATGTATAAACATCTATCTATCCCTTTTAAATGTCATAATAAACATACAGTTCTCATGATTTTCATGTGTCATTTTCCCATGTAGGGATGTAAATTTTTTGCCCTGATTGAATAACAGGCTTTGTTTTGTTTTTCTTTCCTGTTTACCTTTTTATGCCTTTCTTCAGTCTTGTGTGTTGAGTGCCTTTTCTTCAGGAAGGTCTGAAAGTACCCTATTTTGCTGAATGCCTGTCTCCTTGCCTAAAAACTATGCTCAATTTTGGGGGGAGGGGCAGTTGATCCTTAGTTGTAATCCAAGCTCCTTTGCCTTATGGAATACAGGTAATACTTCTCAATGTTGCTCTGCATTAGATGATAAAGTTTCCTCATTGGGGCATGTTTAAATTGATTAAATCACAGATCTAGAGAATCAAGTATGTTTGTCTACAAGAATAGTCAAAATTTAAACCCAAGATTCTTGGCAATAGCAAGACGACCTCAAAATTACCAACATTGCTTCTAACTGAACCCTCGTAGTTATTATTGAGAGAAACATCCATGTAGGATAAGGGATCCATCATTCTTATGAACCACCAATACCTACCATAGCATTACTTACAGACATACATAGGTACACAGATAAACATGGATGTGTGTTTGTACACATGCTCAAACAAATACAGTGATTTCATATTTTTGAGGTGCCATAATAATAGAAACTCCTTTTTCTGCTGTAAATCAGAAAATCATCTAGAGCTTATAGTCTTTTTTAAAAACAATTTATTTATTTATTTTTAGTTTTCAACATTCATTTCCAAATTTTAGTTCCAAATGCTCTCCCCATCTCTCACCTCCCTCCACCCCAAGACACTATGCATTCTGATTATCCCTTCCCCCAATGCCCTCCTTTTTATCACATCCCTGCCTTCCCTTATCCCCATCTCCTCTACTTTCTTGTAGGGCAAGATAGATTTCTATACCCCATTACCTGTATTTCTTAATTCCCAGTTGCACACAAAAGCAGTTTTTAACATTGTTTCTAAAATTTTGGGTTCCAACTTCTCTCCTTTCCTCCCTCCCCACCCATTCCAACTGAGAAAGGAAGCAGTTCAATGTAGGTTATACATGTGTAGTTATGCAAAAGACTTCCAAAAATGTCATTTTGTGAAAGACTAAGTATATTTAATTTCCCTCCATCATATCCTGCCCCCCCATTTATTCTATTCTCTCTTTTGACCTTATCTCTCCTCTAAAGTGTTTACTTCTAATTACCCCCTCCTCCCATTTGTCCTCCTTTCTATCATTCCTTCCACACCCCACTTATCCTCTTCTTCCCTACTTTCTTGTAGTGTAAGATTTAAATACCAAATTGAGTGTGCATGTTATTCCCTCCTTAAGCCAAATGTGATGAGAGAAAACTGCATTTTTTCACTCTCAACACCCTCTTTTCCCCTTCCATTGGAAAATACTTTTCTTGCCTCTTTTATGAAAGATAATTTGCCCCATTCAGTTTCTCCCTTTCTACTCCCAATATATTCCTTTCTCACCCCTTAATTTTATTTTCTTAGATATTATCCATTACCATTCAACTCACCTTGTGCCCTCTGTCTACATATATGCATACATACATATATATATATATATAAAATCCCTCCAACTACCCAAATACTGAGAAGTCTCAAGAATTACAAATATTATCTTTCCATGTAAAAAATGTAAACAGTTCAACTTTAGTAAGTTCTTTATGAATTCCCTTTCTTGTTTACCTTTCCATTTTCTTCTTGATTCTTGTTTGAAAGTCAAATTTTCTATTGAGCTCTGCTCTTTTCATCCACAATGCTTGAAAGTCTTCTATTTCATTTGAATGTTTTTCCCC
>JAQQSK010004391.1:0-14972 GCA_028658325.1 Potorous gilbertii
TTTTTTTTTCAGTTATCAACATTCACTTCCACAAGAATTTGAATTCAAAATTTTTCCTCATCTCTCCCCACCCCCATGCCAGGACAACATGCACCCCATCCACCCCTTCCTCCAGTCTGCCCTCACTTCTCTTACCCACCCTTCTTCCATCACCCTTCCCCTCTATTTTCCTGTAGGGCAAAAGAGATTTCTATACTCCATTGCCTATATATCTTAATATCCAGCTGCATGCTAAACAATTTTAACATTCATTCTTAAAGCTTTGAGTTCCATGTTCTCTCCCTCCTTGCCACCTACCCTCACTGAGAAAACAAACAGTTCAATGTAGGTCATATACAAGTAACAATGCAAAGCACTTCCATAATAGTTGTTGTAAAAGACATACATTCCCTGTGACTTATCCTGCCCTACTTTTATTCAGTTCTCTCCTTTGACCTGTCCTCCCACAAGTGTTTCCTTCTGATTTTCCTTTTCTACATTTTGCTGTCCCTTCTATTATCTTCCCTCTTCTATCCCCTTCCCCCTTGCCTTCCTCCAGTTTAAAATAGATTTCCACATCCAATTGAATGTGTTATTCCCTCCTTAAGTCAAATCCCATGAGAGTAAGGCTCACTTATTTCCTTTCATCTCCCACCTTTTCCCCTCCATTGTAAAAGCTTTCTTCCCTCTTTTATGTGAGATGATTTGCTACATTCTACCTCTTCTTTCTCTTAGTTCATTCCATTCAACAGTGAATTTTATTTTTTTAAATATTCTCCCTTCATATTCAGCTCACCCTGTGCCCTACCCCTCCCCCTTTTTTCTCTCTCTCTCTCTCAATGGGTGTTGTATTTTGTTGAAAGCTTTTTTCTGTATCTATTGAAATAATCACAAGGTTTCTGTAAGTTTTGCTGTTGATATTATCAATAAAGCTGATAGCTTTCTAATATAAACTAGTCTTGCATTCCTGGTATAAATCCTACCTGATCATATTGTATTATTTTCAAGATATGTTACTGCAATCCTTATGCTAAGATGATTTAAAATTTTTTCATCTATATTCTTTAGGGAAATTGGTTTATAATTTTCTTTCTGTTTTGGCGCTTCCTGTTTTAAGTATCAAGTTCAGAAAGGGGGAGGTTGAGGTCCCTCACTGGTATAGTTTTGTTGTCTATTTCTTCCTGTACTCCCTTAACTTCTACTCTAAGTATTTGGATGCTGTAACACTTGGAGCATACATGTTTAGTAATGACACTACTTCATTGTCTATGGTGCCTTTTAGCAGGATATAGTTTCCTTCCTTATCTGATTTGATTACATCTATTTCCCCTCCTGCTTTGTCTGAGATTAGGACTGCTACCCCTGCTTTTTTATATCAGTTGAAGCATAATATATTCTATACTCTAACCTATAACTTTACCCCTGTTTCAAATATGTTTCTTGTAAGCAACATACAGTTTCACAGTTTTTAATCCCTTCTGCTATCCCCCTCCATTTTATGGGAGAGTGCATCACATTCACATTCACAGTTATGATTACTATGTGTGTGTTTTTTCTACAACCTATTTCCCCCTATTTATGCTTTTCTTTTTCCCTTCTCCTACTTAAGTTTTACTTCTGACCACCACACCATCAATCTTCCCCCTTTCTATCAACACCTCTCCCTTTTATTTCCCTTTTCTCTTACTACTTCTTCCTTCCCCTTAACCCCCATCTCTTTCTTTCCCCTTTCCCCACCTACTGCTTGTAGGACAAGTTAGATTTCTATATTTAACTGCATCCGTTGTTCACTCTTTGAACCAAATCCAATGAGAGTAAAGCTCAAACAATGCTCATCCCCCTCCTCTCATTCTTTCTACTATAATGTTTTTTGTGCCTCTTCTGCAATGTAATTTACTTTTTCCTGCTTCCTCCTTTTCTCCTCTATCATTACAACACACTCGCACCCTTTATTTCTTTTGTTATCGTCATATCACTTTATTTATAGCCACTCCCTCTATCTATGCACATCCCCTTTAAATGCCATAATAAATATACAATTCTCAAGATTAACAAGCATCATCACTCCTCATAGGGATGTAAACAATTAGCCCATAATGAGTTTTTATTTCCTGTTTTTTTTTCCCTTTACCTTTTTATGTCTCCTTTCAGTCTTCTATTTGAAGATCAAATTTCCTATTGAACTCTGGTCTTTTCTTTAGGAAACTCTGGAAATCATTGAATGTCCATCTCCTTACCTGAAAGTTTACCCTCACTTTTGCTGGGTAACTGATCCATGGTTATCGTCCAATCTCCCTTGTTTTCCAGAATATCATATTCCAATCCCTCTGATATTTTAATGTAGAAGCAACAAGTTTTTGTGTGATCTTGACTGTAGTTCCACCATATTTGAATTGTTTCTGGCTGCATGCAGCATTTTTTCTTTAACTTGATAGTTCTGGAATTTAGCAACAATATTCCTGGGCATTTTTAATCTGGGGATTCTTTTTTGAGGTGATTGGTGGATTTTTTCCAGTGGATTGGTGGATTCCAGACAGATTTTGCTTTCTGGATCTAGGAACACTGGACAGTTTTCCTTGATGATTTCTTGACATGTAATATCTAGGCTCCTTTTTTTTTTTATCATAGCATTCTGGTAGACCAATAATTCTTAGATTTTTCTCTCCTGGATCTATTTTCCAAAGCAGTTGTTTTTCCAATGAGATATTTTGTTTTTCTTCTATTTTTCATTCTTTAAATTGTGTTTGACTAATTCTTGATGTCTCATAGAGTCTTTAGCTTCTACCTGTCGAATTCTAATTTTTAATAAACCATTTTCTTCAGTTGGCTTTTATACTTCTTTTTCCATTTGTCCAATTTTCCCAGTTAAATTTTGTGTGTTCCTGCTCCACTCCCCTATGGAGATTTCTCAATTTTGATGCATTTCTACAACAAAATGTGTGTGTTCAAACTTATTTCAATAAAAAGTGAGGTTCTTATGCTATCTACTACTGTTGTGCCTTCCTCTATGTATGTTTTTCTTCTTTCTCCAATTATGAGAATATTAAGTTTTGTATCCTTCTTCCTTTATCGATTGATGCAATTCCTTTTTTTTACCTTCCTTATTAAAAGCTTAAGAACAAAACCAAACTACTCTAGTCCTGTTTTCATTTAATTCCTTCAATACCACGTGAAGACATTAAGGTTGTAAAAAAACATTTTCTTCTCCATTATTTAGAATGCTATAAGTTCATCACCCCATAGCTCTATCCAATTACTTAGATACATTTATCTTTCTAGGTTTCCCTTGACTCTTCTGTTTGCATTTAAAAGTTTCTATTCTCTTGTGTTTTTTTCATAAGGAATCCTTGAAAGTCATCACTTTCATTAAAAATTCATTACTTTCTCCCTGTAAGATTATACTCAGGTATGCATTTTGTTATCTTTAATTAAAATTTTCTATTTGGTTTACCCTTTGAAATATGTATTCCAAACTCTCTTCATTTCTAGTAAAAACTGACAGGTTTTGTGTGATCCTGATTATAGTTTCTTGCTACTTGATCTTGTTTCTTTCTTTTTGCTTATAGTACTATTTTTCTTTTATCTGGAAGAGACCCATTTTGAATATGATGTCATTTTGGGGTTTCCTTCAGCAGATAGTGTTCCCCTCAGTTATCCCCACCGCCTTACGTATTGCTTTCCCCAGAAAAATGTAAGCTCCTTCTGGACACTGTCTTGCTTGTTTGTATTTGTATCCCCAGACACAGAACCTGCCAGATACAGAGTAAATGCTTAATTAGATAGATATCTAGCTAAATATTTTTTACCTGGACCATTTCTATAGGTTCCTAAGTAGTCTCCTTACCTTCACTTTCTTCCTCTCTACAATCTATATAGCTATTAAGTCTACATTCTTAAAATATATCTAACCATGAATCTTCCCATTTCAAAAATCTTCTGTGGCTCCCTTATTGCCCATAGAACAAAATACAAACCCTTTAGCCTAGCACTTAACGTCCTTTATAATCTGACTCTTATTTACCTTTCCAAACATGTTTTATATTGTTCCTTTTTATATTGTTCTTTCTGCTTTAATGACTTTGAATGAAGGTCTCCAACATCTATACATGAACTGTAATTTTTCCTTACCTGCAACTCCCAGAATTCTTAGCTTTTTTCAAAATACAGCTAAGCTACTACCTGCAACGAAAGGCTTTTCCTGGTCCATCTCTACATCCCCCAACTCCACTCCAGTTACTAGCTCTCTATTTGCTTCTTGGTGTACAATTTTTAATACCTCAATAAAATGTAACAACTTTGAGTCAAAATTTGAGTACAATATGTTTTGGTCTATAGAAAGAGTATTAATAATAATATATATTAATAATAACTAATACATATGTAATAGAGTATATATGTATATTTATTGCACATATATATACATCTATATATACTATGTGTAATTGTTAATTGCGTACTGCTTAAAAGGATTTTAATAAATGTTTGTTGAATAGTGAGGATTGATATTTATGGGAATAATCCCTTATTTGACTACCCCATGTGGAATCTATGCTTGAACTCTGGTGGGGCAGATGTGGAAGCTTCATTGAGACCAAAAGTTCATCCTTATGTTCTTAAATTACTTATGCCTGTTGTACGATCGGAACTTCCTCCCATTTATTCTGTTCTCTCTTTTGACCCTATCACCTCCTCAAAAGTATTTACTTCTAATTACTCCCTCCTCCCATTTGCCTTCCCTTCTATCATTCTCTCCACGTTACCCCTTATCACCTTTCTCCCTACTTTACCGTAGTATAAGATAGTCATACCAAATTGAGTGTGCATGTTATTCTCTTCTTAAGCAAAATGTGATGAGAGTAAGGTTCACTCCTTTCCTCTCATCTCTCACCTCTTCCCTTACATTAAAAAAGCTTTTTCTTGCCTCTTTTATATGGGATAATTTGCCCCATTCTATTTTTCCCTTTCTCCTCCCAATGTATTTCTCTCTCACCCCTGAATTTGTTTTTACATATAATCCCTCCAACTACTCTAATACTGAGAAAAGTCTCGAGTTACAAATATGGTCTTTCCATGTAGGAATGTAAACAGTTCAATTCTATGAGGTCACTTACGACTTCTCTTTCCTATTTACCTTTTCATGATTCTCCTGATTCTTGTGTTTGAAAGTCAAATTTTCTACTGAGCTCTGGTCTTTTCATCAAAAATGTTTAAAAATCCTCTATTTCACTGAATGACCATTTCTTTTCCCCTGAAGTAGGAGCCTCCCTTTGCTGGGAAGATGATTCTTGATTTTAATCCTAACTCCACTGACCTCTGGAATATCATATTCCAAGTCCTTTGATCCCTTAATGTAGAAGCTACTAGATCTTGTATTATCCTGACTGTATTACCACAATCCGATAATTCTTTCTTTCTGGCTGCTTGCATTATTTTCTCCTTGATCTGGGAGTTCTAGAATTTGACTACAATATTCCTTGGAGTTTTCCTTTTGGGATCTCTTTCAGGAGGCAATAAGTGGATTCTTTTAATATCTATTGGACCCTCTGGTTCTAGAATATCTGAGCAATTTTCCTTGATAATTTCTTGAAAGATGATATCTAGGCTCTTTTTTTGACCATGGCTTTCAGATAGCCCAGTAATTTTTAAATTGTCTCTCCTGGTTCTATTTTCCAGGTCAGTAGTTTTTCCAATAAGATATTTCACATTATCTTCCATTTTTTTCATTCCTTTGTCTTTGTTTTATAACTTCTTGATTTTTCATAAAGTCATTACCTTCCATTTGCTCCATTCTAATCTTTAAGGAATCATTTTATTCAGTGAGCTTTTGGACCTCCTTTTCTATCTGGTCAATTCTGCTTTTAAGGGCATTCTTCTCCTCATTGGCTTGGATCTCTTACCATTTGGGTTATGTTTTAATGTGTTACTTTCTTCAGTACTTTTTTGAATCTCCTTTAGGAAGCAGTTCACTCATTTTTCATGATTTCCTTGTATAACTCTCTCATTTCTCTTCCCAATTTTTCCTCTGCTTCTCTTGATTTTCAAAATCTTTTTTGAGCTCTTCCATGGCCTGAGGCCAACTAATATTTTTCTTGGAGGCTTTGGATGTAAGAGCTTTGACTTTGTTGTCTTCTACTTTTATACTTCTTTGTCACCAAAGTAAGATTCTATAGTCAGATTCTTTTTGCCTGTTTTTGCCCATTTCCCCAGTCATTTATTTGACTTTTGAGCTCCTTGTCAAGGTAGTTCTCTGCTTCCAGTGGTGGTGGGGGTGTACTATCCACTGTTCTATCTCCCCAGAATCTGTGAGCCTAGAGCTCCAGAAACAGCTGCCGCTGCTGCTGCCATTGGCTCATCCTCTAATGGGCTCCTCCCCCACCCCAGACTGCCCTGGGGCTGAGACCCAACCATTCTTTTGTCTCACACAGGTCCCACAGGTTTTTTCCACTGATCTCCCAATTTGTCCTTGGTGTTTTGGGGTCGTGAAGTCTGGAAATGAGTACAGGTGCCTGAGTTTGAATCCCCACAAAGGTCTCCTCATGTCTCAACTGTGCTGGTGCAGCCCACACTGGACTGCTTTCTGCTCCTAGTGTGACATGATAGACACTTCCCAGCAACCTTCAAGGCTGTCTTGGGCTAGAAATTTGCTTTACTCTGTCATTCTGTGGGTTCTGCAGCTCCAGAATTTATTTAAAATTATTTTCTTACTGGTATTTGGCTGTGTTTGGGAGGAAAGCAGTAGTAAGCCCATGCTATTACGCTCTCATGTTAGCAAGGTATTATTTTCTTCAGTATTTTGGGGGAGTCTCCATTAGCAAGTTATTGACTCATTTTTCTGGATTTTCTTTTCATTTCTTCACTTGTATGATTTTCAAAATCCTTTTTTGAGGTCTTCCATGGCCTGCGACCAATTCATATTTTTCTTGGAGGCTTTTAAGAGCTTTGACTTTGTTTTCTTCTTCTGGTTTTTATCTTCTTTATCATGAAAGTAAGATTCTATAGTCTGAGTCTTTTTGTTTTGTTTTGTTTTGTTTACTTCATTTGCTCATTTACCCAGTTAAATACTTGACTTTCTAACTCTTTGTTAAGGTGGGACTCTGATTCCAGTGTGGACTATGTACTTCGAGGATTTTGTGTAGCTGTTTACAAACTTCTAGATGTTTGTAAATTTTCAGTTCTTCCAAGGTGGTATGATCAAAGAGAGGTGTTTACTCCTTAACTGGCCTGTGCTCTTGTCTGTGAATGATCACAAGCACTCTTTTCTGCCTTGGAACTATTTCCACTGCAGGAACAAACTCCTCCTCACTCCAGGACTTCTATTCAGGACTGCAACCCAGATCCAAGCAGGACAAAGCAAGAGAATCCTGCTTCTGCACTAGCAAAGAGATCCCTCTAATACCCATATCTATGATGAGCTGCTAGACCGCTCACCATCTGTGGGTTGAGCTGTGGAAGCAGCAGCTGCTGCTGCTGCCGCCTCCCCTACCCACCTCCATCACCCTGGGGCTGGGACTAGACCTTGTTCTTGTCTCACCCAGGTCTAGACAGAATTTTCCCACTGGAGTTTTATGTTGTCTTTGGCATTTGGATTGAGAAGTCTGGAAACTACCACAGATGTCAGCTATTCAGTCCTGAGGCCTGCTCTGGCCCATCTGTACCACACAGCCCATGATGCACTGTGCTCTTCTCCCATCCTGGTGCAACAGACCTTTCTTATCAACCTTCTAGGTTGACTTGGGCTGGAAATTTGCTTCACTCTGTCATTTTGTGGGTTCTGCAGCTCTAGAACTTGTTTAGAATCATTTTTAGAGGTATTTGGAGGGTCTGGGGGGAGGGCTTAAGCAAGTTCCTCCTTTTACTCTGCCATGTTAGCTCCACTCTTTTGACTTTCATTTTTAAATATTTTAAAACAATAAGAGCAATGTGACTGAATATGCTCCTCAGAGATCTGAGAATGGCCTGATATTAGAAGTATCCTCTGAAGAGAGACTAAAGTGGACGGGAGGGTGGGTGGGTGGGGGTGTAGGTAAATAGCACTCAGGGTATTTGCCAGAGGGTGGGTGCGGTTTTAGACAATAGCATGCTATCCTTTACAAAAAACTGTCACTTAAGCCACTTCAGCAACAGGGCAGAGGGCAGATGGCAAATTCCCCAGATAGGCCATGGCTTCCTAGTGGTGGATGGCCTTAATTTGCTTTGGAGTTAGCTGATGTTAAGGGCAGTTTCATGGAATCAGGGATGATGATTTGAGAGCTCTATGATTTGGGAAGCAGCTAGGTGGTGGAGTGCATAGAGCAATAGGTTGAAGGGTCAGGAACACCTGAATTCAAATCTGGGTTTAGATACATCTGTGTGACCCTGAACAAGTCACTTAACCCTGTTTGCCTAAGTTTCCTTCAGTAGGTAAAATGGGGATAACAGTGGCACCTACCACTTTCAAGAGTTTTTGAAAGGATCAATTAAGTTAAGAATTATAAAGCACTTAGCTGTGTCCAGCCCATAGGAGGCATATTATCCCAGGGTTGTGCTGAGCTCAGGCCAAGGAACACATAACATGTGTGCTACTGTAAGGGAAGTCAATAATCAGGGAAGAAGAGTTAGGAGAGGCACATGTAGGGGGCTAGAAACCCTGACACTGGCCTACCTAGGGAAGGTATATGTGGCTGACAATATAATACAGGGATAAAACCTAACACATTTAACTGCCCCCAAGGCAAGCTGGAGATAGGATGAAGAGACCAAAGTAGAGAAGGATATATAGGTCCAATTCACTAAACCCACTCCCTTTAGGAATTCATGCCTCCCATGCAGATGCTGCAATGGGAATTCATCTTTGTATAGCTAAGTACAGGTAACTCCCACTCTCAACGACCTAAAAAGTTTCCCAGTATGGTCATTGTCTGGATCCTGTACTTGAGTTAGCCACTTCTTAGAAACATGGACTCTTTGCCTCAGTTCCCTTAGACCATACAACATACGGCATGCCGGCTACTTGCAATCCACCAAATGACTTTGGGCAGCCCACAATAAACGTAGAGTACTTTTGTAAAAGTAAAGCTATAACACATGCTTTGTCTATGCCCCACTTAACCTGCCTTCCACTAGTCACTGTTGTGCCCATCATGTAACTTGGTGGGTGTGTTGCCACTGCACACTCCCCTGTTTTTCACACGACCTGTAGCAACCAACGATTGTTATTTTGTCTCTAGTCTGAGAGAGGCAAGAGTTGTATCTTTTTGCTGTGCTTTTGGTCATTGCTGGCACTGAACAGGAACAAAGTGAGCACAGCCAATGATGCCCACTATGCCATGAGCAGCAAAAACATGAGGGTTCCTTCTCCCCTGCTGTGGGACTGCCCTCCAAATTACATGTGCCTGACACTCTCTCCAAGGTATTCAATGGCAGTAGGGTAGGAATCAATAGGTAAAGAAGTTGAAGAGAGAAGGAATTACTGAAGGGTCAATCTGCTGGAAAAGATTGGAGGAAATATGATCAAAGCACATACAGTGAATTGACTTTGGCAAGGAGGTCGACTTCATGAGAGACTGAGAGAAATATGAGAATAGGGGAATAACATCAAGAGGTTTTGAAACAAAGGGAAGAGGAAAAGGGGGAACTCATGGCAATTAGTCTCGATTTTCTCAATAAAAAACAAGGTCCTCAGATGAGAGTGTGTGGAGAGGATTAGGTATGGAGGACTTGAGAAGGCTTGGGATACTTTTCTTCAGGTAGTGAGATGGATTTAAGTAGAGGAATAAAAGGTTTGCCTTGCTGTAGGAAGTACCATTTGAACAGGGATAACACAAAGTTCTAGCATACCCATTTCACAAGGTTGTGTGACTTCATTCAGGACTGTACAAACAGCAAGTGAGTAGGAGTAGAATCATGTGGTAGGCCTTCAATAACACCAGGATTTGGCAAAGGATGAGTGGTGGAGGAACATAGCAGAGAGGGATAAGGGATGCGTAACAATGTAAAGTTGTACTAGTTAACTGTGAGATCAAGACTGGGAAGGAAAGAAAGTTAAATTCAAGTAGAAGTATAGGCCTGAGAAAATACAGAGAGAAACAAATTAGAAATGATTAATTGGCAATCTGATTAATAGAGGCACAGTGTATGTTTGCCTAAACAAAGGTACCATTCAAGTACAAAGTCAGAAGCATTTATTGGTCAAGTACAGCATAGGCACACATAGGAAACAAAGAACCTAGTCTGTTGGTGATTACATCAGAGTATTTAAAGCTAAAAACCACATTAGTTTATTTTAGAAAATGGATTCCAGAAGCATAAAGCTTTTCAATTGTTTCCTAGATATGCATAACCAGGGTTTTAAACTGCTGGGACTTTGCAGTGCTGCAAAACAGCACAACACCTGGTAATATGTTCAGCCTTGTAGTTTCAACAATGGTTTTTAAAAGGATCATTGGTACATCAAGCAATACTGCTAACTTGTTCAATACCATAATGGTAATTTAAATGGGAAGATCTTTCTCATTCATTAATAGGTCCATGTGACCTGCCTGGGTCACATGGAAGTCTGAGTAACACAGAGTCTACGGTGGGGAGAGGAGTTTGCTGAAGGCGTGGAGCAGGAAGGGTGTAACAGGATGAGGTGGAGCTAGAACAAAGCTGGGAGGAAGTTAGTCATGAAAGCAGTCAGAGCTAGGAAGGATGCAAGCAAGCAGACAGCTGGCTGATGTGAGGGAAAGAGCTTGTTTGTGATTTTGTTTAAGAGAGCCTGCTCGTGATTTGTTTAAACGAGCTGGGTTGTGGGAACTGTAACAGGGGAAGGCTGGGGACTGGCGATGTCCTCTGCATTGTTATTGTGCATAGATTATGATGGATTTGTCTTTCTGGTGTCTGAAGAAATGTTTTGGTTCTTTCTTCCATGTGGAGAGTTTGTTGTATTCTGTGACTGAGAATTGTTCCAGGATATTTAGGCCGCCACAGACACTGTGAATATCACACTAGCACTACAAATGGTGACAGGGATGGAATTGTGAAATATCAGACCTCTATTTGGAGGCAGGAAGCCTTTAGAGGAAGAAATGGATGTCCCAGAGTGGGAAGATTTTCCTTATTCCTCCCTAGCAAGAGAATGGGCTAAAAGAATAGGACTCTGAAAACTGGGAACCAATGCTACAGATAGGAGAACCTAGACGTTTGGAAATTTAGAGAGTCCACCCCCAAGGTTCACATGGACGATTTGTGGCAGAACATTCCAAGCTCCTATTGCTCTGATCAGCCATAATTGGATGCAGTATAAGTTGACTCTAGTGCAGTGATGTCATTTTGGTCCTCTTCAAGAACAAAAGACAACAACCAACCAACTAGTGGAAGTTAAGGGTGAGGAGAGGCAGCTGGGGAAAGTGGACTAATTGTAAAACCTAGTTGCATGTATAATCTTGGCTAGAAAAACCACCCCAATCAGGATCTCCCTGTTTAGTCTTCCCTTCACAGACCAGCCTACCGCCAACCTTGATGAGGAGAAAACCAAGGACAAAGGAACATGTCCCTGGGGGAGGAGTTAGCTCAGGCAGGCTTCTGTTTACAGAAGCCAGGATCCCATTCTGGTGGGGCCTAGGCTAAGATAGTTAACAAGGAGAAATCTTGGAGGTTTGAAATTATAACAAAAGACTGGTTGCCTTTTCAGGAGTGGGGTCTTTGACAAAAACATGAGGAAAAAGTGATCATAAATTAATATTAATTTTCCTCAGAAATTAAAGCTATCTATAGTCATATGAAAAATGCTCTAAATCACTATGGATTAGAGAAACACGAATCAAAACAATTCTTAGGTACTACATCACACCTATCAGATAGACTAACATGACAAAACAGGATAATTATAAATGCTGGAGAAGATGAAGGAAAATTGGAACACATTCATTGTTGGTAGAGTTGTGAACTGATCTAACTAATCTGGAGAACAATTTGGAACTATGCTCAAAGGGCTATAAGAATATGCATACCCTTTGATCCAGCAATACCACTTCTAGGGCTATATTCCAAAGAGATCATACAAATGGGAAAAGGCGTCACATGTACAAAAATATTTATAGCAGTTCTTTTTGTGGTGGTCAAGAACTAAAAACTGAGAGAATGCCCATCAAATGGGGAATGGCTGAACAAGTTGTGGTACATAAATGTAATGGAATACAAATGTGCTATAAGACATGATGAGCAGGCAGACTTCAGAAAAACCTGGAAAGACTTACATGAACTGATGTTGAGTGGAGCAGGCAGAACCAGGAGAACACTGTACACAGTAACAGTCACACTGTGAGAGATAACTGACTTTGATAGACTTAGCTCTTCTCAGCAATGCAAGGACTTAACATTATTTGCTCTTTTTTTGTTTTGTCTTTCTCACAGTTCTTCCAACTCATTCTAATTCTTCTATACAACATAACTAATATGAAACTGTACAACAAGAATGTATATGTAGAGCCTATATCAGACTGCACACTGTATTGGTAAGTGGGGAGGGGAGAAGTAGAAAAAATTTAAAACTTATGTGAATGTTGAAAACTGAAAAGTTAGTAGAAATATATTAATATTCCTCAAGGTTAAAAAAATCATACTTAAATGGTTAGGTCATTTTTACCACAAAAAAAAAAAATCAACTAAAATCCAGAAAAATACTGGGCAAAATAAATTACAATCTGCAGTCACTTTAAATAATTTTTACTTACTTCCAAGAAAAAAAAAACCCTCAAGTATAGATTCTGAAAATGCTAATCTAAGAGGCTAAAATTCCAATGACCTAAGAATAGTATCAGCATAATTGTTTACATATTCCTACATACAGCTCATACCAAAAAGAGCAATCTGTCAATATGTTTCATAAAACTTATGTTCAGGGTGCTGATTTCTTTAATTTTGCTATGAACATTGGGCCCCAGGGTTTACCTTTGTCTGGAAGCACCAACAAGCCATATTCCTGTCCACTAGGAGCAAATGTAAACTCATGAGACCATGCACTAGCCATTTCCTTCATGTCCACTGGGATTATGTTACTATGAGAATTTAGGATTTGATTGATTACATCAATGTTTTCTGCCTTGGAAAGGGTACATGTAGAATAAACCAGTGATCCTCCAGGACGCAATGCCTTAATTGCAGACCTACAAATAATCAGAAAAACACATACATAAAATTGGTTTAAGTTACAGGAAAACAAGAGGCTATCAAGTGAAAATATTAACATACTGAAAATATATTTCTTAATTAAGCTAAGCTAGTTTTATAAAAATAAGTTACAAAAACAAGTTTTAATTCTAGTCTGAGTTACACCTTAACATATTATATAATTATTTCCCTTCCAATTTTTGAAATTAATGTACAAGTTCTTATTTGGTTAATTCGATCACAATTCAATTTTCTTTTGTTGAAACTGTATATTCTATTTTGTTTTTTACTTGCAACTTTCATCTTAGCAACTAATGTTTTACAAACTATACAAACTTTCCCACACATATAGGCCTACAGTTAGGGATATACTGAAGCTAGCTCAACCCAACCTTTGGGAGTCAACTGTTAAATAATTAGTGTAACTATTTAAACCTCTGAAATGGACAAACGCTACAAATCAGGACTTGTTTTATTGTTTTACTGATTGTCTAGATTTAAGAAAGTGATGGAAGATGGCAGAGTGTAAAGATGTACATACACTAACTCTTCCCCCACAGCCCTTTAAATACCTGTGAAGAAACACTCTCAATAAATTCTAGAGCAGCAGAAGCCACAGGACGGCTGAGTGGAGATTTCCAGCCCAGGTTGACCTGAAAGACCAGTAGACTCTGAGCGGAACCCACCCATGACTTGGCCACGCATGGCAAAGCACAGGAGGACACAGGCAGCCTCGAAGGCAGAGGCTCCAGTGGAAGTAGCAGCGATTCCCAGATCCCTCAAACCACAGGTGTGTCAAAGGTCAGTAAGAGAGTTTTTTCAGTTGGTCAAGAAGGAAGAAGGGACTTCCCATAGCTCTGGCCTCAGGCAGTGGCAGCAGAGGCCACATCTGGCAGCAGCAGCTCCCACAGGAGCCCTTACAGCAGCCACATCCATTGTTGGATTGTAAAACCTCTGGGGGTACTGAGCAGCTGATTCTTACCTCAGCCCTGTGGGGTGTCCCTGCCCCCATCTAATGTTCCTAGAGGAATTGAGCAGCTGATCTTTATCTCATGCTGAATGGCAGCCCTGCCCCCAGTGAAGGCCCCTGAGGAATTGAGCAGTTTCTCTGAATCTCCCCCAGTGCTGACTTGGTGGAACTGGAGGCCAGGTGTGGAGAGGAAACTCTACTACTCAGATTCTGGGCACAAAAATTTCTTGTTGCTCCCAGACCAGTGTACGGGCTTGACTGTGCCACCTTGGAGGAACTGAGATCTTACAGGTCCCCACAGTATACGCTACTCTTGACAAAGGACCCAAGTCAAGTAACTGGTTGGGAAAATGGCCAAAAGGGAAAAAAATAAGACTATTGAAGGTTACTTTCTTGGTGAACAGATATCTTCTCCTATCCTTTCTGATGAGGAAAAACAATGTTTACCATCAGGGAAAGACATATAAGTCAAGGCTTCTGTATCCCAAACATCCAACATAAATATTCAGTGGTCTCAGGTCATGGAAGATCTCAAAAAGGATTTTGAAAATCAAATGAGAGAGGTGGAGGAAAAACTGGGAAGAGAAATGAGAGAGATGCAAGAAAAGCATGAAAAGTGGGTCAACAACTTGCTAAGGAGACCAAAAAAAATGCTGAAGAAAGTAACACCTTGAAAAATGGGCTAACTCAATTGGCAAAAGAGGATCAAAAGTTCTATAAGGACAAGAATGCTTTCAAAAGCAGAATTAGCCAAATGGAAAAGAAGGTTCAAAAGCTCACTGAAGAAAATAGTTCTCTCAAAATTAGAATGGAACAAATGGAGGCTAATGACTTTATGAGAAACCAAGAAATCACAAAATAAAATCAAAAAAATGAAAAAATGGAAGATAATGTG
>JAQQSK010004391.1:15072-43191 GCA_028658325.1 Potorous gilbertii
GTATTCAAGGAATCCACTGATCACCGCCTGAAAGAGATCCAAAAAGAGAAACTCCTAGGAACATTGTGGCCAAATTCCAAAGTTCCCAGGTCAAGGAGAAAATATTGCAAGCAGCTAGAAAGAAACAATACCAGTATTGTGGAAATACAATCAGGATAACTTTTCTACATTAAGGGATCGAAGGACTTGGAATATGATATTCCAGAGGTCAATGGAGATAGAACTAAAACCAAAAATCACCTACACAGCAAAACTGACTATAATACTTCAGGGGAAAAAAGTGGTCTTTCAACGTAATAGAGAACTTTCAAGCATTGCCAATGAAAAGACCAGAGCTGAAAAGAAAATATGACTTTCAAACGCAAGAATCAAGAGAAGTATGAAAAGGTAAACAGGAAAGAGAAATCACAAAGGACTTACTCAAGTTGAAATGTTTACATTCCTACATGGAAAGATAGTATTTGTAATTCTTGAAACTTTTTTCAGTATCTGGGTAGTTGGCAGGATTACACACACACACATAGAGAAAGAGAGAGAGACAGAGACAGAGAGCGAGAGCACAGTGAGTTGAATAGGATGGGATCATATCTAAAAAAATGAAATTAAGGGGTGAGGGAAGAATATATTGGGATCAAAAAGGGAGAAATTGAATAGGGCAAATTATCTCTCATAAAAGAGGCAAAAAAAAAGCCTTTTCAATGGAGGGAAAAGGGGGGAGGTGAGAGGGAAAACGTGAAGTTTACTCTCATCACATTCAACTCAAGGAGGGAATAAAATGCACACTCATTTTGCTATGAAAATCTATCTTACAATACAGGAAAGTGGGGAAGGAGGGGATAAGCGGGGGGGGGGATGATGGAAGGGAGGGCAATGGGAGGAAGGAGCAATTTGAAATCAACACTCTTGGGGAGGGACAGGATCAAAAGAGAGAAAAGAAGCAATGGGGGGCAGGATAGGATGGAGGGAAATATAGTTAGTCTTACACAACATGACTATTATGGAAGTCATTTGCGAAACTACACATTTATAGCCTATATTGAATTACTTGCCTTCTCATTGGGGATGGATGGGAAGGGAGGAAGGAAGAGAAATTGGAACTCAAAGTTTTAGGAACAAATATTGAGAATTGTTTTACATAGAACTGGGAAATAAGAAATATAGTAATGAGATATAGAAATTTATCTTCCCCTTCAGGACAAGAAGATGGGAGTAAGGGAAGGGAGGGATTTTAGAAGAGAAGGCACATTGCTGGAAGGGGAAATCAGAATGAACAACATTTTGGGGGGGGAGGGGATAGATGGGGAGAAAAATTGGAACTCAAAATTTTATGGAAATGAATGTTGAAAATTTTAATTAATTAATTTTAAAAAAAGAATCTGGATGCTATACCACCTGGTGCACATATATTTAGTAATGATATTACTTCATTGTCTATGGCACCTTTTAACAGGCAATGTAATTAAGCAATTTAAGCAATTTCCTTATTTATTTCTTTTAATTAGATCTATTTTTTTTTTTGTTTTGTCTGAGATCAGGATTGCTATCCCTGCTTTTTTTTTTTAACTTAAGCTGAAGCATAATATATTTTCCTTCATCCTGTTACCTTTACTCTGTGTGTATCCCTCTGATTCAAATATCTTTCTTGTAAATAAACATACTGTAAGACTATGGTTCTTAATCCACTCTGTGCTCCGCTTCTGTTTTATTGGAGGAGTTCATCCCATTCACATTCACACATAATGATTACTTTCTGTGTCTGTTTCCATCCTATCCCCCCCAACCAATTCATGCTTTTCTCTTTTTTCCCTTTCCCTCATTTTACTAGAGTTTTGCTTTCAACCACTGCTTCCCTCAGTCTGCCCTCCCTTCTATCCACCACCTTCCTTTTCTTTACCCTTTCCCTGTAGGGGGTCAGTACTGATGGAGTCTGGAATGTGAAGTACTGTCTAAGTTTTACTTGAAATTTGTACTCTTGATATGCAAGGATGAGAACATCCTGACCCTGCCTGTGTAACCCTGACACTGTCTCACCAGAGGAACTAGACATTAAGAAGTATTAGAAGTAAACTAAAAATACTCTCATGGGAATAACCTTGCTTCTTGAATGTTCTCATGGGAATAACCTTGCTTGCCTGTAGAAAATCCATATAAACCCTCACCCTTAGATTAATAAAAGGACTGCTCTCTTGCATCCCGCCTGTCCCATGACTTTCTTTTTCACCATGTACCAAAGTAGTCAGTGGATGTAGGCCACCTGTGGCATTTCCCCTCCTAATTCCTATAAGGTAAGTTAGAGTTCTATAACTGAGTACATCATTCCCTCTTTGAGTCAAACCTGGTCAGAGTAAGTTTCAAGCAATGCTCATTTCTCTCCTGTCTTTTCGTGTGATGTAATTTACCCTTGTTTGTCTCCTCCTTTCTTCTCTCAGTACAGTCCCTTTTCACCACTTAATCAGATTTTTACTCATCACACGGAAATCAACTTATACGTACACCATCTGTCTAAGCATACCCATTTTAAATTTAATAACGACAGAGTTCTCAAGAATTACAAGTGTCCAACTTCCCTTGCAGGGAATGCAGTTTGCCCTTATTAATAACATGTTTTGTTTTTTCTTTCCTGTTTACCTTTCTATGCCTCTCTTGAATCTTGTATGTGAAGACCAAACTTTCTGTTGATCTCTTGTCTTTTCATCAGGAAGGTTTGAAAGTCCCCTATTGCATTGAATATGCATCTCCTCCCCTGAAAGATTATGCTCAGTTTTGTGGGACAGCTCCTTCTTGGTCACAGTTCAAGCTCCTTTCCTTACAGAATATAGTATTCCACCCTCCAATGTTTTAATGTAGAAATTGCAAAGTCCTGTGTAATTCTGAGTGTGGTTGCATGAAATTTAAATTTCTGGCTGCTTGCAGTATTTTATCTTTGACCTGGTAATTTTATTGGGTACAATATCCTTGGCATTTTCAACTTGGGATCTCTTTCAGGAGAAGATTGGTGGGGGTTTTTTGTTTTTTGATTTTTTTTTTTTACTGAATAAAGATTTATTTTAATCTCTGAAAACAGTGTTTAATTAATTTCAATTAAACTACCCCCAAACAAGTAACATTTCTTGAACTACACTGAACTGTCAATGTTTTATAACTAATCCCTAGTTAAGCCCAAACATGAAAAATAAACATCCAATCAAAATGTTATGGCGAACACCTAACAAAATATTAATCACCAGTAAAATACATAAAAGCTTTCAGAGTTCACAAATGTTATAACAGCAAGTAAGTGATTCAAGTACAATGTTATTTTAAAGTTATCCCAACAATAAGCATGAGTGCATGCTGCACTTTATTACTGAATGCTGTAGGTGAAGGACATGCAACAGAACCTCTGCACACCACTGATCCTGCAGAAGCCACAATCAGCGGATTCTTTTGATGATCATTTTACCTTCTTGTTCTAGGACAATGGGGCAGCTTTCCTTAATGATTTCCTGAAAGATGGTTTTCAGATGGACAAATAATTTTTAAATGGTCTCTCCTGAACCTATTTTCCATGTCAGTTGTTTTTACCAACCAATTTTACATTTTCAACCTGGTTTTTCATTCTTTTGTTTTTGTTTGACTAACTCTTCATATCTCATGGAGTCATTAGCTTACATTTACCCAAATGCAATGTTTAATGAATTGTTTTCTTCTATTGATTTTGTACCTCGTTTTCTATTTGGCCAACTTTACTTTTTAAGGAGCGCTTCTTTTTAGTGAGTTCTGTTGCCGCCTTTCCCATTTGGACAATTCTATTTTTCAAGGAGCTGTTTTCTTCAATGGATTTTTTCTTCCATTTGGTTAACTATATTTTTTAAGGAATTGTTTTCTACAATCAATTTTTGTCTGTTTTCCAAGCTACCGACTCTCTCTTGAATATTTCTCATTTCTTTTCCCAATTTTTCCTCTATCTCTGTTATCCTCCTTAAGTTCTTCCACGAAGGCTTTTTGGGCTTGTGACTAGTTCATATTCCCCTTTGAGGTTTTGGATGTGGTATATAGACAGTGCTGTCCACTTTAGAATTTGTGTCTTGATCTTCCCTGTACCCATAAAAAAGAATCTATGGTCATTGTCCATTTCTGCTATTTGCTCATGGTATTTGCCGATTTCCTATTTTTTAAAGTAGAGCCCTCCTGCTGAAGCACTGTGGGGTACTGACCCAAGCTTCTTGTGCTGGCAGCCTGGGACTTGGTCACTGGTTTTGTGTGCTTGGACTTCAGGTGCCAGCAGCTGGAGGCTACAGGGTTTTTTCTGGCAGTTTACCTGGTGCTAAGCTGGGGTCAACAACACTGGAACTCTTGGAATCGGGGTGGGGAGTTTGGCCCCTGTTCAACTTAAAGCACTTGAATGTTTGGCTGCTGGAGGATGCCTGCCAGCCTGGAGATGTGCCTCTTTGAGTTCTGCTGAAGTACTGAGAGATTTGACTCCTGGAGAACACTGGCATATGTGGTGGTTATCCAAGCTGGTGTCTACTGGTTCTCCTGCCTATGCTGAGGTACTGGGCGAAAAGGGGGAGAAGATGGGGGTCCTGGTGTTGGTGTTTGCCTGCTCCATCACCCCAGGGATTAAGGATTAGGCTCTCCTCCAGGTTTGCTGAGGTGGGACATGCCGACCCCCAGGGCCAGTTATGAATAATCATTTTATAAAGCCAGTAAATTCAAAACTAAAACAGAATTTTAAATATAATTTTAAAGAACAGGAAAATCATAAAATATATATGTGCCCTCTCCCAGAAAAAGGAAAGTGGAATATGCTCATCAGCATGAAACCTCTGAAGGGGAGAACAGTTCATTATCATCAGATGCACTTCTCACCTCTGTCCCAGACTTGTCTCATCTGATCACAGGTAGCAGAGGCAGCTTCAATTGAGGATGTCTCCAAAGTCCACTAAAACAATCTTGAGTCATCATTGTATCTATTCTCTCACAGTTCACCAAACCAATAGTAAAATCTCCCTCAAACTCCAACTGATGAAATGTCATACTCTCAATTCTCTCTCAAATCTCCTGTCATGGGGTTATTCACTTCATTTCCTCATATCAGCTGAGTAAAAAGCAACCAAGAGGATCTGGAGGTGCTCAGAGGTTTGTCTGTTGGACAGTGATGGAAGCTTTGATCAATGTAAACTCAAGGGGTTCTCACTACTTATAACCAAAATGAATATCTTTCTCTTGTTATGGCAAAGTCAATCTTTTGTCAATTGATATAGGACATGGAATATGAACTACCGGTGATCTGTCCTGAAAGAGGCACAGATGAGAACAGTTTCTAAAACTGAAGAACAAATCAAAATATTGAACATAGCATATGGAAGGAAATGTTACTAATCTATACATGATGACTACAAAGTAAAATTTTATATACACTGATAGAAATATATTTTTTAAAAGAAAAAAAGGAAGGAAAACAGGTCTCAAGAAGAAAATTTCAGCAAGACCCAGAAGGGACAAAAAATAAAAGTATTAGCTTTATTTGTCTGCTGTTTCCTTCTATTGGCTCTTCTATGTTAAAGGATGAGAGACATGGGTAAGATTTTGCCCATATTTTACATGTTTATTTCACTGTTTTTGTTATGGTTATTAAGTGTAGAATAAAAACAATTTTAAAAAGAAATTCTGATTTCTAAAAAATATTTATATTTAAACATGACTCTTGCTTCAAGAATATGTCACTTAAAGATTTTAATTTTGTATGATTTACACATATTTGTATGTCACCAAATGAGCTGTATTTCCTCATTCCCATAATGCACAAATTAAATTTTGCTTGTCAAATACAGAAAGGAGAAAACCAGAAATGATCCATATTTTAAATGTGATTAATTTCTTAAGGAAATGGGTGACATGATGCATTACTATAGTAAGACACTCACATTTCTATTAAAAATGCCGAAGTTTTGGTTAGGTCCTTTTCACTTAAAGTCAAATAAAATTTCCTTGCACTACTCCTGTACAACATTTTGAAGAATACCAACTTTTACATCATTTTAGGATTGTTTTCCCTTAATTGTCACTAATACTTGAAGAGTACTGAGGTGATACATTATGTCACTTATTCACAATACAGTATATAACAAAATTCCCTGATCATAGGCCATGTTGGAAAATGATTTGTCTGTATTGCTATTGGAATTAAGATAAAAGTTTTCCACATTCCAAGACATTCCACGTGTAGAATTATAATAATGCTCTATTATTCTCTTTTTTCAACTCTCTCATCTTTTAAAAAAATTTTTCTGGCACCCACATGTAACAGTTTTATCTGCAGCACATCTCATAAATTTAATAGGAAAGCCTAATACATGTATTGTTACTATTATTATAGTAAATGGATAAAAGATATTCATTATATTCAATATTAAACTCATAGTTTTGGGGATATATATGCTGTCTTCGCAGTCCTTTGAACTCAAAGTGAAAAATATTTCAGGTGATACAATGGTTGGAGTGGATAGAGCCTGCAGTCAGTAAAACCTGATGTCTAATCCAGACTTAGACCCTTACAAGTTGTATGGCCCTGGGCAAATCACTTAACCTCCATTTGCTTCAGTTTCAGTAAAATAGATATAACACCATCTACCTCAAGGTTTGTTGTGAGAAGCAAATGATATATTTGTAAAAGGCACAGCACAGTGCCTGGCATCTAGTAGCCACCATACAAATAACTTATTCCCTTTCCCCATTCATATTTAAAAAAAAAAACATACATTCTCAGGTTTGCACTTTATAAAATTATTTCATTCAGGCTTATCCCTGGTTACTAAGGAAAATCATATGCTTATAGATGACGTTAGAGGTTATACAGTACAACTCCCTCATTTTACTAATGAGAAAATGTAGACCTAGAGAATTTCAACAATTTTCCAAGGTCAGAAACTTAGTAAGTGATAAACCAGCACTTTTGCCACCTTATAACCATAATACTTCTCCACAGTTAATAATTGATTTTAGAAAAAGAAAATTTAAACTTTGCAACTCTAAACTGAGTGTGTGAATTTATGATTCATTTCAACATGAAATGTGCAGTATACAAAATTACATTTTCAACAGCTATGAACAATTCAGATGAGGAATTTTTAATGTTTTTGTGTCATGGACCCTCTGGCAATCTAGTGAAGAAATATTCCCTATGCAGAATAAGGTTTTTAAATGCATAAAAAATAACATAAAGGATTAGAAAACAAACTAACTATATTTAAATAAAGATGCAACTTTTTTTCCCTTGAAAGGTCAATGGACCTCCTCGAGACATTTCATGGGCCCCTACATGAAAAAACGCTGCCTGAGGTGATTTTAGAGCCAGTAACTATGATAGTATTACATTTAATTTCTAATAAACAAAATATGAAAAATATTGCTTCTCAACAAGACATAAGGATGCATACAGAGCATATATTACTATTAAAGTAAAACTTCTAAGCCCCACCAAAATCACATTAGCATTAAGAACTATCAGAAGCTATCTGTACTCAAGTGTAAAGTGAATTTTAGTTAGATATTTTGGAAAAGATAAAAGGCAAAACATGAGCACGTAGATAGGTGAAGCCTTAAGAGTGACAAAGGCTATGTGTGTGGAACGCCTAGAAGGGTATATTTAAGAAGAGTTTTGAAAGAACACAGAGGGAGGGAGGGAGCCACACTGGTAGAGAAAAGTCAGGAACTTGCCTGAACTCTCCCAAATTCCCCTCAAACAACTTTAAATAATTTAACACCTCAAAACGAATACTGGAGTAACAAAATCCACAAAAGGATGGAGTGAAACAATTTTCCAGAGTAAGACAACTTACAAGGACTGCAAGGAAGGTCTATCTCACTCAGGTACAAAAGGGGGACCACAGCATAGTGCAAGTAATATCAGGCAAGTCAGTGAGAGACCCCTAAGCCTCGCACAGTGCAGCAACTGAGGTCCTGTGGTCTTGGCACACCAGGCCAGCTGTGACACCTCTGGCCACCAGGGTGGCAGACAAAGTACCAGGCTCAGAGGGCCCAGCAAAATAGGCCAAGAGCCAGGCTCTTTGGTGCTGGCACAAAAAGTCAATATCCCAGAAACAGACCTCAATTTCAAAAATCAATAAATGGGCTGGAAAATAAGTCAAAACAAATAAATAAACAAAAGCTCTAATCAAAGAAAGCTACCATGGCAACAAGGAACATCAAAACAAAACCAGAAGAAGACAACAATGCCAAAAAGCCTACATACCATGCCTCAAAAAAAAATAAGAATTGGTCTCAGACCCAAATAAATTTCTGGAAGAGCTCAAAAAAGATTATAAAAATCAAATGGGAAGAGGTTGGTAATGGAAGTACAAAAAATATAAAAAGACATACAAATACAATGAAGAAAGCAACTCCATAAAACGTAGAATTGGTCTAATGGAAAAGGAGGTATAAAAGCTCACTGAAGAAAATAATTTCTTAAAAATTAGAACTGGGCAAATGGAAGCTTATGGAACCTTATGAGACATCAATCAAACAAGGAAATATGAAATATCCCATTGAGAAAACAAATGACCTGGAAAGTAAATCCAGGATAATTTAAGAATTACTGGATGGCCTGAAAGCTATGATTTTTTTTTAAAGTGTCTGTACATTATTTTTCACTAAATTATCATGAAAAACTCTCCTTAATATCCTAGAACTGGATGATAAAATAGTAATTGAGTGAATCTACAACTCACCTCCTGAAAGATGTCCCAAAATGAAAACCTCCAGGAATATTATAGCCAAATTCTAGAATTCTGACATCAAGAAGAAAACACTGGAAGCAGCCGGAAAGAAACAATTCAATATACTGAGGAACCACAATAAGGATTACACAGAATTTATCAGTTACTACATTAAAGGACCAGAAGACTTGGACTATGATATGCAGAAGGCAAGGGAGCTTGGATTACAAACAAAAATTAAATCACCTACACAGCAAATCTGAGCAGAATACTTTAGAGGCAAAATTGGTCATTCAATGAAACAGAGGAATATTAAGCATTCCTAATGAAAAGACCAGAATTAAACAGAAAATTCAATTTTCAAATATAAGAATAAAGAGAAGCATAAAAAGGAAAGCAGAAAGAGAAAACAATAAGGGATTCAATGAAATAAAGTTAAACTGTTTATAACCCTAAATGGAAAGATGATGCTTCTAACTCTTAAGAACTGTATCCTTATTAGGGCAGTTAGAAGGAGTGTACTTTGACAGAGGGTATGGATATAAGTTGATATGTTGTGACAATATAAAAAAAATGAAGGGGTAAGAAAGAGGATTGCCCTGGGATAAGGAAGAGGAAGAATGGAGTAAATTATCTCATATGAAGAGACATGAAAAAAATATTACAGTCCAGAGGGGAGGAAGGGAAAGGGGTGATCATCACTTAAACCATACTCTCATTAAATTTGGCTTAGAGGGAATAACATATACACTCAGTTGGGTACAGAAATCTATCTTACCCTAAAGGGAATTGGGCAGGGAGGAGGGGGAAAAAAGAGGAAAGAGGTAATACAAAGCAGAGTAGACTGAGAGAGGCGATGGTCAGAAGCAAAACACTGGGATGGAGGCAAGGAGAAGTGAGAGAAGCAAAAATGGGAAAATGGATGAAGGAAAATACATAGTAATCATAACTGTGAATATGAGTGAGATGAATTCACCTATAAAATAGAAACAAATATCACAGTAAATTGAAGATTAGAATCTTGTAACACTGTTTATGAGAAACACAGCCAAAACAGAAAGACACAAAGTAAAAATAAGGGGCTAGAGCAGAATCTATTATGTTTCAATTAAAAAAAGCAGGGGTACCAATCAAGATGTCAGACAAAGTAAAGCAAAAACAGATCTAATTAGAAGAAATAAGGAAAGAAACTACATCTTGCTAAAAGGTACCACAGAAAATCAAGTAATAAACATATATGCACTAAATGCATCTAAATTTCTAAAGAAGAAGTTAAATGAGATACAGGAGGAAACAGGCAGTACAAGTAAACTAGTTGCGGGCTTCAACTTCACTTTCAGAATTAGATAAATTTAACCACAAAATAAACAAGAAAGAAGCTAAGGGGGTAAAAAGAATATTAGAAAAATCAGATATGATATATCTCTGAAGAAAACTGAATGGTGATCGAAAGGAATATACCTTTTTCTCAGTGGTACATAGCACCTACACAAAAATTTGTATCACAGCAATAAAAACCTCAAAATCAAATGCAGAAAGACAAAAGCATAACATGTGAGAAAAATTATTATTTTCTTATTATATTTATGACCAATTTTACATATGGAACTTAAGGATCTTTTCTTTTGGCTTACTTCCCCTCATTAAAAGTCTAGTCTCTTAAAGACATTCTGGCCTTGACCAAAGAATTCATCCCACTCAGATCCATCTTATTTAGGTGCCACTCTTACCCCACCGTTTTTCATTATTCATTTACTGGGTAGAAGTGGATTCCTTAACTAGTGTGCAAGAGCCCTAATGATATAAGAGTACTGACAAGATCAAAGTCATGATCAAAAAATCCCCAGGGTCAGATGGATTCTAAGTGAATGCTACCAAACATTTAAAGAATTATTAATTCCAATACTATACAAATGATTTGGAAAAACAGGAAAAGAAATCAACCTACCAAATTCCTTTTATGAAACATGCTGATAACTAAACCAGGAAGAGCCAAAACAGGGAAAGAAAACTATAGACCAATTTCTCTAATGAATATTGATGCAAAAATTTAAATTTTACAGCAATATATTACAGGATCATACTCTATGACCAGGTGGGATTTATATCAGGAATTACAGGATTGGTTTAGTATTAAGAAAACATAAGCATTATTGACCATATCAATAAAAATCCCAATAAAAATCATGATTATATATGCCAAAATATACAGATGCAGAAATAGCTTTGGATAAAATACAACGTTCATTCCTATTGAAAACACTGGAGAGTACAGGAATAAAGGTAGATTTCCTTAAAATAATAACTAGTATTTATCTAAAATCATCAACAATATTAACTATAATGAGGACAAACTAGAAGCCTTGCCAATATGATCAGGAGTAAAGTAAGGATGCTCATTATCACCACAATTATTCAATATTGTACCAGAAATATTAGCTATGGCAATAAGAAAAGTAATAGTAATTGAAAGAATTACACTAGGCAATAAGGGGACAAAGTTATCTGCCTTTGCAGATAATAAGGTGATATATTTAGAGAATCCTAGAGGACCAACAAAAAAAACCTTGAAATAATAATTAACAACTTTAGCAAAGTTACAGGATATAAAATAAATCCAAAGAAATTATCAGCATTTCCATATATTACCAACAAAACTTGGCACCAAGAGATAAAAAAAGAAATTTCATTTAAAATAACTGTAGGCAATATAAAACACTGGGGAGTCTACTTGCCAAGAGCAGCCCAGGAATTATATGAACATAATTACAAAACACTTTTCACACAAATAAAGTCAAATCTAAACAACTGGAAAACTATTAACTGCTCATGGGTAGGCTGAGCTAATATAATAAAAATGACAATTCTACCTAAATTAATATCCTTATACAGTGCCATACCAATCAAATTATCAAAACACTATTTATAGAGCTTCAAAAAATTGTAACAAAATTCATCCGGAAGAACAAAGTCAAGAGTATCAAGGGAATTAAAGAAAACAAATGTGAAGTGAGGTAGTCTAGCCATCCCGTTCTCAATCTTCATTATAAAGTGGTAATCATCAAAACTCTCTGGTCCTGGCTAAGAAATAGAGTGATGGATCAATGGAATACATTAGGTACAAAAGACACAGTAGTAAATGACATCCTCCAGTTTCCAATTTTTTGCCACTACGAAAAGAGCTTCTATAAATCTTTTTGTACAAGTAAGTCCTTTTCCCTCACTCCCTGCACCGCCCCTCCTCTTTTGACCTCTTTGGGATATAGACCTAGTAGTAGTTTTATAGCCCTTTAGGCATAGTTCTAAATTGTAATATTTCATACTACATAGTGTTTCATAAACCCAAAGATTCCAAGTGACAAGAGCTCACTATGTGATAAAAATTGGTGAGAAAACTAGAAAATAGTATGGCATAAACAAGTAGAGACCAACATCCTATATCACATACCAAGATAAGGTCATAATAGGTACATGATTTAATCATGAAGGGTGATACTAGCAAATTAGGAGAGCAAGAAATAGTTTACCTGTCAGATCTATGGAAAAAGGAAGACTTTATGACCAAACAAGATCAAGAGCATTACTAGACGTAAAATGGGTAATTCTGAATATGAAATAAAAAGCTTTTGCACAAACAAAACCAATGCAACTAAGATTAAAAGGACAGTAGAATGCTGGGAAACAATTTTTAAAGCCAGTGTTTCTAATAATGTTCCCATTTCTCAAATATACACAAAATTGATTCAAATTTATAACAATACAAGACATTCCTCAAATGATAAATTGACAAAGGATATGAACTAGCAGTTTTCAGATGATGGAATCAAAGTTATCTATAGTCATATGAAAAAAAATTACTCTAAATCACTATTGATCAGAGAAATTAAAATAAAAACAACTCTTAGGTACCATCTCATACCTATCAGATAGGCTATTTTGACAGAAAAGGAAAATGATAAACGTTGGAGGGGATGTGGGAAAACTGAAACACTAATGAACTTTTAGTAGAATTGTGAACTTATCCAACCATTCTGGAGAGCAATTTAGAACTATGCCTAAAGGGCTATAAAACTACTACTAGGTCTATATCCCAAAGAGGTTAAAAGAAAAGGTAAGGGGGGCAGGGAATGAGGGGAAAGGACTTACTTGTACAAAAAGATTTATAGAAGTTCCTTTTGTAGTGGAAAAAAATTGGAAACTGGAGGATGTCCATCAATTTGGGAATGGCTGAACAAGCAGTGGTGATTGTAATGGACTTTACTGTGCTATAAGAAATGATGAGTAGGCTGATTTCAGAAAACACCTGGAACAACTTATATGAATTCAAGTAAAATGAGTAAGCAGAACCAGAACACTGTATACAGTTAACAACAATATTATATGAGGATCAATTGTCAAAGATTTAACTATTCTCAGCAATACAACGATCTAAGACGATTCCAAAGGACTCATAATGAAAAATGCTATTCACCACCAGAGAAAGAACTGATGGAGTCTAAATGCAGATAAGAGCATACCATTTTTCACGTTCTGTATTTTTATTCAGGTTGTTTTTTCAAATTTGGGTCTGTGTCTTCTTTTACCACATGACTAATATGGTAATATGTTTTACATGACTGAACATGTATAGCATGTTAAACTGCTTAACATCCTGGAGGGTGAAGGAGGGTGGGAGAAAATCTGAAACTCAAAATTGTACAAAAATGAATGTTAAAATTGTCTTCACATGTAACTGATGAAAAATTGTATATCCTTATGTATGTATATATATGGATACATATATATGTATACACACATATATGTATATACATATGTGTATGTATATATATATACTTTTTAAAAAATCTTTAAGAAAGCATTTTCATATTTTATTTATATAAATTTTGTGAGGCAATCAGGGTTAAGTGACTTGTCCAGATCATACAGCTAGTAAATGTCAAGTGTCTGAAGTTGGATTTGAACTCAAGTGATCCTCACTGCAGGGCCAGTGTTCTACTGAACTGTCCTTATATAATACTTAAAAAAAAACGAAGAGTTGAAGAGAAACTGTAGGAAGCGAGAAATAAAAATGGTAAAAAATTAGGGGCAGCTGAGGTGAAATGGTTAGGATGCAGTGTGCCAGGAGAAAGAAAATTCAGTTCAGAGAAACTCTGTGGACAAGCTCCAGTGATATGACCAAGGTGGTTTGGTGGAAAAAGAAAAGAAAGAAGGTTCTACTTGAAACTGAGGGGCTATCCTGGGCCTAGGATAATGATTTCCTACTGACAAAGGAGTGGAGATCACTATCTCACGCCTTAGGTGAAAATATGAGGAAACCAGCAATGAAGGTGAAAAGATTCTGAAGGACAGAGCCCATGAGAGGAGGGAAATGAAAGGGGAGTGTTTAAAACAGGGAGAACCTAGAAGAAACTAAGCAAATAACTCAAATTTTATTTAATCTGAACCGAGACATGAGACAACGTAACTAACCTACCTACTTTTCAATGATTGATATCCCAAAATTATCTAACAGCACAATAAAATAGTTTCTCTGCCAGAAACAGACTTTTCTGATACCTCCCCCCAAACTGTGAGTGCAAGTGTATTTATTCTCTTTACATTTATCATGTGTATGTGTATACATATATATATGTATGTATGCACACTTGTCTGAATATAAATTCCCTAAAAGAAGAGATTATTTCATTCTTTGTATTTGTACACATAGCTCCTAGCATGCCTCACATATAAGCAAGTGCTAAATAGCCACTTGTTGATGGACAATATTTTGCTTCTACTGTACTATAATAGACATAGTAGGGAAAGAGTACCAGAGCAAAACAAAATTCCTGAATTTTAGGTGTGTGGTATCCAAAAGATAAATTTTTATGAAAGTCCAAAATGGTATCTGCTTAAACATGCCCAAAGGGTAAACAAAAACTTTTTCCTGAAGGGTGTCTGGAGCAGTGGTGTCAAACTCAAAGAGAAATGGGACCACTAAACTATACTTAAAGATCCCTGGATCAACCACATATTTACATTGTCTATGTTCTAGTGTATTTTTGTTTATTTTGTTAAATATTTTCCAGTTATATTTTAATATGGCTTAGACCACACTAAGAAGTGTAGCAAGCATGTTTGACACCTCTGGTCTACAAGCCAGTGCCACTTTTTGACACATATTATTTGAACTGATAACAAGCACATATGAAACATTTGTATTACTATTCCTCACCTCAGTAGTTCTATCTGCATAATAGGCAATTTCTTTCTTTGGTTTAATCTATAGGATGCCTTCTGGATATCAGAAGAGAATAGCCAACTTCGATCATTTGAACATGGGGCATCAACTAACACCTAAAGATAAAAAAAGACAAAAGACAATACAAAATTATGCAGAAAATAAATGACAGAAAACCTGGAATGATAGCCAAGGCAGTTTATAAATTTCAAAGTGCTATGTAAATGAAAAGCTATTATTATTACTATATTGTTTTTGAGAATCATTTTCCACATACCACAAAGCTTTGGAGATCCTTGATAAGAATTACTAATAAGATTTGCCATTCCTTTTCCTAGAGTAAAACATTGCATAAAAGTAATTCATCTTAAAAATATTGCTATTTTATTTCTGTTTTGTAAGCATTTAATTTTCTTAAAACAGTGTTTCTATTTTGTCTCTTGAAATCCTTCTAATCTTTAATTATCATGACCTATTATTTTAAAATACCACTGAATCGAAGAAATATTGTACTTTTTTTCTTTTTAAAGACTGTATCTCCCGTTTTGGCCAAGCTAGAATTATAGGGACTGCCCTTAGGCCCAACCCCATTATAGATTGGAATGGGAACTTTGCCATGTCCATTTCTGACCTGAGCCAATTTGCCATCTGGGCAAAATGGTGGCCAGCTGCTCCCATGAAAGAGAGGACAGCTAACAGCCACTGACCACTGAAGCTCATCACTTCCAAGCTCAAGAGATTCACCTCAACCTCCCAATAGCTGGGATCATAGTTGTGCACTACTATGCCTAACTACAGAGACACACAGAGACACACACATGTGTATTTACATAAAATCTGGTCTTTCAAAGTTAAGCACATGGAAAACACAAAATGCTCTTTAATCTCCCAACCCCAATGGTAACTTGAGCCAAATAGAATATTAAAGACTACTGTAAAAATGAAAATACTGCAAATAAAGGTACTTCTATTTTCGTGTGTGTGTGTGTGTGTGTGTGTGTGTGTGTGTGTGTGTGTGTGTGTGTGTGTGTGTGTGTAGGGAGTTTAAGTAGGAGGGGAAACATAGTAGTGATATTTGGAGTTAGTTTTCCCAATACTATTACCTTGTCAAACATTTCTGGCTGAGTATCTCCTATCTCTCTGCCATCTAATTCAGACACTTTTATTATATTTGTCATGGGTCTTGGGATGAAGGATTCTAGTGTTTGCTTCAACCACCTTGATCTCAGCGTATCATACTCATTACAGTGAAAATACCCTAAAAAAAAATTAAGACAAAGTTTTTAAACCATGGCATTATAGTTACTGAAACTTTTAACTTTATGCATGTTTTATATAAAGCATTATAGTTATACTGTTTAATGTACTAAAAGACTTCATTGTCAATATAATGACCTTTCTGTGCATAAAAACATAGTCAAAACTAATTACATTATTGGTGGATCAGCAAAACTGATCAACCAAACTGAGAATAACTTGGATTTATGGGGCAGGAGGAAGTGACTAAACTGTTGTAACTCTTTGGCCATGATAGCCTCACTGTTAGGCACAGAGACCAAGAAAGTAAAAAATAGCAGTATTATAAACAGAGATACATGACAGATATACACACACCAATATATTCACAGGAACACTTTTTGCTCTAGCAAAGAAATGGAAACAAAGTGGATACCTATTAATTGCACAGTAAACTCTAGTATGTGAATATAATAAAATAATGCCACATTGTACAAAATGCAAACTAGTAATTATAAGCTGATTTATAATTTAAAAAATAACTGATGTTTACCCTCTAATACACCAAATTAAAAAGGGATATATTTAACTTTGGCGGGTCTGTGGGAAGACAGGCATAACTAGTGAAATTATGAACTGGTACAATAATTCTAGAAAATATTGTTTGGAATTATGTAAGTAAAGTCCTTCAATTGCTCAGACCCTCTAAACATATACAGCAAGGAGATCAATGATAGAACAAAAGATCTTAAATGTAAAAAAAAACTAGTGATAGTAGCCTTTTGTGGTAGAAAAAACGAAAACAACATGGATACTGATCAATTTTGAAATGGCTAAACAAATAGTGTATATATAGATGTAACAATATTATTGCAGTGTAATAAATACAAATATGAGAAATTCACCATAACATGGAAAGAATTATGCAAAGAAAACAGAAGCAAAAAAACAAAATACATGATGACAACAAAAGTACACCTTTTTTCCTCTAAAACACAGTACAAAAAATAACACTAAAAAGCAAACTTTGGTGAAGAATGATGCACAGTCATGGTCCTGGAGAACTGATGATGAAACATTTACTTCTCTTAGGGATTTTACACATGTGAAACTCAGTTTACGGTATCAAATATGACTGCTACATCATTTGGATTTCCTAAATGTTTTTTTTTGTTACAAGGAGAAGTTCAATGTGTAAAGTTGTTTAAGGAAAAACAACTGGCGTGAGGGGGTAAAAAAAGGGAAAACAAAAGGATTATCAAATTCCAAAAAACATAATAAAAATAAAAAACAAAACAAAAGCATGGATAGGTTGCCTCTACACCAATGGAAGGCAAAATCAATATCACTGAGATCATAGATGTACTGATTAAGTGTTGAAGATATACGATTTTAAGAAAAATTCTTTTCTCAGTGAATTCTTTTCTCATAATCTGGTTTTTCACATTTACATATATTAAAACCATAATTTTACATAAATGTTAAATATTCATGCTATCACAGATGAAAGATTACTATAGATATCAGGATGGCAAGTTACTACTTCTGAGTACTATTATTATTATTAAGAGAAAAAACATAAAAGAAACAAAGCTATGCACATTTTTTGCCCCTTTTCAAATAAATCCTCACACATTTTTCTCTTTATTCAATCCAGTTCTTTGGAAGATAGAAACTTGTCAAGACTTTAGAACTTCTAATAAATTATTATTAAACACATCTCTGTGCCTACCACAGTGTGGGTCACATAATAAGTGCTAAATTATCACTGAATGACTGATCTCTCTAAGTATTCTCAATACCAAGTGGTGTTCTTATTCCTATGTAAATTTTTCTCTCAGAAAACCTTCAACTTTAAATATACTGCTTATTTTTAAACAAGTTATTACTTGAGATGTATAGTAACATAGTAGATAAACTGCTACAACTGATAATCAGAAGCATTTTCATTAAAATTATAGCTTTTTAAGATTTGTTAATGAGAGTCTTTAAATGGCAGGCTGAAATACTAAACAGAAGTCATTCTACCTGTACACATTATATTTTTAAATTTTCTTAGTTTATTTTTTTCTCATTTGGGTTAATTAAATGATGAAATTAAGCATTTTTTTCTATTGTTTACAGTATGTATGTCAAACTGATTTGATAAGAGTATGGGAACTGACTATGCACTATGTATGATCCCAATGAAATCCATATGGACTTGGCAATCTGATGCATTATGTCAATTTACTGCTTAAATTAACTACAATAAATTAAATCCTAAAATTTTATCTCCAAAGAATAAAAGAAAAAGGAAAAAGAACTCTCATGAGATCACACTGCAATTACACGGTTTTAATTTCTTAGAGAAGAACTTAGTTTTGTTGTTTTTGTTGTTTTTAATAGAAAGGAATTAGATTAATTCCACAAAAAAAGCAGTGAGCTAAAAGACAATTCCATCTTATTTTTGGTTCTGTCAGTGATTTTAGGTGAGGCATTTTGTGCCTTTGGCCAGTTCTATGATTGTTTTACATATTCATTTATGAAAATAGAAATTTCTGTTTCTGAAAATAGAAATGATTATACCATCCTATATCCCAGAAATAATATTTTAATAAAATTAGATGCTTTGAACTATCTAGACCCAATATAACACTTTATAAGAACAAAACAATTACCATAAATTTTTTATTTCAATTACTGATATTTTCTTTTTTCCAATCAGTAGTAAAACAACTTTTGATACTCTTTTTTAAAAATTTTGTTTCCAAATTTTTTCCCTTTCTCCCTAAAAAGACAAGCAATTTGACACAGGTTATATATGTACAGTCATGCAAGACACATAATTCCATGCTAGTCATGTTATGAAAAAAAAAATAGAGGGATGGAGCCAAGATAAAAGAGTAAAAGCAGGGACGTTCTTGAGCTCTCCCCAAAACCCCAGTATAAAAGCATTCTAGGGGGGCAAAGTCAAGATGGTGGAGTAAAAGGCACAGATATGGAGGCTCTCCCCACACAGCCCATAAAATACCTGGAGAGAGGGACTCTCAACAAATTCTGGGGCAAAAGAAGTGGAGAACAACAGAGCAGAGGAGATTGCCAGCCCAGGGTGACCTGAAAGGCCTACGGGAAATGTCTGTTGCACCAGACACAGAGCAGAGCCCAGTGCAGCCTTGGCCACAGCACACAGCTCTGCGAACAGAACCTTGGGGTTCAGAACCTCCAGTCGCAGAATCCCCAGTCCCAGCAGCAGCGGGTTCTCAAATCCTTCAAATCACAGGCGCCAAATGTCAGTGATGGGGTTTTTTCAGCTGGCCAGGAAGGGAGAAGGGCCTTCCATAGCTCTGGCCTTAGGCAACCACTGCAGAGGCCATATCGCAGGGTCAGCAGTCACATACATTGTTGGAGCATAAAAAACCTGGGGGCACTGGGGAGCTGATTTTTGCCTCAGCCCTGGGTAGAGGCCCTAGGGGAGCTGGTCTTTGTCTCACACTGAATGGCAGCCCTGTCCATCCAGCTTATCTGAAAATCAGTCCCCAGTGCTGACACTGCAGAACTGGAGGCCAAGAGAGGTAACTGCTAAGATTCTGGGCACAAAAAATCCCTCTTGGCGCCCAGACCAATACACGCTTGATTATGTCACCTTGGAGACACTGAGATCTTACAGATTCCCAGAGTATGTCCTACTCTTCACAAAGGACCTAAAAGTCAAGTAACTGATTGGGAAAAATGCCCAAAAAAGGAAAAAAATAAGACTATAGAAGGTTACCTTCTTGGTGAACAGATATCTTCTCCCATCCTTTCTGATGAGGAAGAACAATGATTACTATCAGGGAAAGACATAGAAGTCAAGGCTTCGGTATCCCAAACATTCAAAACAAATATTCAATGATCTCAGGCCATGGAAGAGCTCAAAAAGGATTTTGAAAATCAAGTAAGAGAGGTAGAGGACAAATTGGGAAGAGAAATGAGAGAGATGCAAAAAAATCATGAAAAGAGGGTCAACAACTTGCTAAAGGAAACCCAAAAAAATGCGGAAGAAAATAACACCTTTAAAAATAGGTTAACTCAATTGGCAAAAGAGGTTCAAAAAGCCAATGAGGAGATGTGAAAAGCAGGAGGCAGAAAAAGGTAAATTAAATCATAGGAAGAGGCACAAAAATATATTACAATAGAGTGAAAGAGGGGAGGGAGATTGGCACTGTTTGAGATTTACTCTCATCTGACTAGATTCAAGGAAGGTACAACAAACTCAGTTAAATACAGAAATCTAACTAGCTCTATCTATAGGCAGTAGAAGGAGAAAGAGAAAAAAGGGAGGGGAGAGTAAAAGGGAGAGAAGAAGGAAGGAAAAAGGGGAGTAAAAGGAAGGGGGTCTGAAAGAAGGGAGGGAAGACTGAGGGAGGCAGTGGTCAAAAATTAAAACTCTACTGCGGAGAGGAGGGAAGAAAGGAGAACTAAAAGCTTAAATGGGGGGGAAAGGATGGAGGAAAAGACAAAGATAGTAATCATAACTGTGAATGTGAATGGGATGTACTCTCCCATAAAACGGGGATGGATAGCAGAATGGACTAAAACCCATAATCAAACAATATGTTGTTTACAAGAAACACATCTGAAACAGGGGGATACACAAGCAAAAGGAGAAATACATCTAATCAAAAAAGATAAGAAAGGAAACTATATCCTGTTAAAAGGCACTACAGACAATGAAGCAATATCATTACTAAACATTTATACTCCAAATGGTACAGCATCCAAATTCTTAGAGAATTTAAGGTAGTTACAGGAAGAAATAGACAGCAAAACTATACTAGTGGGGGACCTCAACTTCCTCCTCTCTGAACTTGATAAATCTAACCTTAAAATAAACAAGAAAGAAGTTAAGGAAGTGAATAAAACTCTGGATAAGGTAGATATGATAGATCTCTAGAGAAAACTGAATGGGGATAGAAAGGAATTTATATTTTTCTCAGTGGTATATGGCACACATACAAAAATTGACCATGTTCTAGGGAATAAAAACCTCACAATCCAATGCAGAAAGGCAGATTCAGTCAATGTATCCTTCTCAGATCATAATGCAATAAAAATTATATGTAATAAAAGGCCATGGAAAGGTAAATCAAAAATGATTGGAAACTAAATAATCTAATCCTAAAGAAGAAGTGCGTTAAACAACAAATCACACAAACAATCAACAACCTCACTCAGAGAATAATAACAATGAAACAACTGACTAAATGTTTTGGGATACTGCAAAAGCAGTTCTCAGGGGAAGTTTTATATCTTTCAGTGCCTAGATGAATAAAATATAGAAAGAGGAGATCAATAAATTGGGCATGCAGCTGAAAAAGCCAGAAAAAGAAAAAAATGAAAATCCCCAAGTAAATACTAAATTAGAAATACTGAAAACCAAAGTAGCGATTAATAAAATTGAAATTAAGAAAACTATTGAATAAATTTTAAAAAAAGTTGGTTTTGTGAAAAAAAACAACAAAATTTATAAAGCTATGGTCAATTTGCTTAAAAAAAAAGAAAGAAGAAAACCAAATTACCAATATCAAAAATGAAAAGGGTGAACTCACTTCCAATGAGGAGGAAATTTTAAAAATTAGAAATTACTTTGTCCAACTGTATGCCCATAAATGACAATCTAAATAAGATGGATGAATATTTTTAAAAATATAAATTGCCTAGATTACCAGAAGAATAAGTTGAATACTTAACTAAGCATACATCAGAAAAAGAAATTGAACAAGTCATCAATGAATCTCCAGGGCCAGATGGAATTACAAGTGTATTCTAGCAAACATTTAAAGAAGTCAATTCCAATACTACATAATGTATTTAGGAAAAATGGGGCAGAAAGAGTTATACCAAATTATTTTTATGATACAAATATGGTTCTGATACCTAAACCAAGAAAAGCTAAAAGAGAGAAAGAAAATTACAGACCAATTTACCTTACGAATATAGATACAAAAATTTTAAATAAGATATTAATAAAAGAATACTGCATCTTATCATGAAAATAATACATTAGGATCAGGTAGGATTTATAACAGGAATGCAGGGCTGGTTCAATATTAGGAAATCAACATTGCTGATCACATCAACAACAAAACTAACAGAAACTACATGATTATTTCAATAGATGCAGAAAAAGCTTTTGACAAAATACAACACCCATTCATACTGAAAACACTGGGGAGCATAGGAATAAATGAAGCCTTCCTGAACTTAATAAGCAGTATATACCTAAAACCATCAGCAACCATTATTTGCAATGGGGATAACCTAGATGCATTTCCAATTAGATCAGGGGTGAAACAAGGATGTCCATTATCACCACTGTATTTCAACATGGTACTAGAAATGTTAGCTTTAGTAATAAGAAAGGAAAAAGAAATTGAAGGAATTAGAATAGGCAAAGAAGAAATTAATGATCATTCTTTGCAGATGCTATGATGATAGGATGCTATAGAGCATCCCAGGGAATCAGATAAAAAACTACTTGAACTAATAAACAACTTTGGCAAAGTTGCAGGTTCCAAAAAAAAAAATCATCTGCATTTCTATATACTACTAACAAAGCCCAACAGCAAGAGATACAAAGAAAAATCCCATTTAAAGCTACAGTAGACATGATAAAATATCTGGGAGTCTACCTTACCAAAATAAACCCAAGGACTATATGAACACAATTACAAAACACTTTTTGCACTAATAAAGTCAGATCTAAGTACATGGAAAAACATCAGCTGCTCATGGGTAGGCCAAGCTAATAAAAATGACAATTCTACCAAAATTAATTTACTTTTTCAGTGCCATACCAATCAAACTGCCAGATAATTACTTTCTAGAGCTAGAAAAAATAATATCAAAATTCATCGTGAAGAACAAAAAGGTCCAGAATATCAAGGGAACTAATGAAAAGAAATGACAGGGAAGGTGACTAGCCCTACCAGATCTCATATTGTATTATAAAGCAGCAATCATCAAAACCACTTAGTACTGGCTAAGAAACAGAGGGAACAAGTGGAATAGCTTAGGTACTCAAGACACAGTGGTCAATGAACATAGCAAAGCTACTGTTTATCAAATGGGACCCCAGCTTCTGGGATAAGAACTCACTGCATGACAAAAATTGCTGGGAAAACTGGGAAACAGTGTGGCGGGAACTGGGCATAGACCAATGTCTGATACTGCACATAAGAATAAAGTCCAAATGGATACATGATCTAGATATAAAGATTGATACTATAAACAAATCAGGAGAGCAAGGAAGATTATTTGTCAGATTTATGGAGAATGAAGAAATTTTTGACCAAACAAGTGATGGAGAACATTATGAAGTGCAAAATGGATAATTTTGATTACATTAAATTGAATAGATTTTGCACAAACAAACCCAATGCAACCAAGATTAGAAGAAAAGCAGAAAACTGGGAAAGAATTTTTTCAACTAGTATCTGTGATAAAGGCCCCATTTCTAAAATATACAGAGAACTGAGTCAAATTTACAAGAGTACAAGTCATTTGTCAAATGATAAATGGTCTAAGTATATGAATAGGCAGTTTTCAGAGGAAGAAATTAAAGCTATCTATACTCACATGAAAAAATGCTCTAAATCACTACTGATTAGAGAGATGCAAATCAAAACAACATTGAGGTACCATATCACACCTATCAGATTGACTAACATGACAAAACAGGAAGATGATAAATATTGGAGAACATGTGGGAGAGTTGCAACTCTAATTCATTGCTGGTGGAGCTGTGAGCTGATCAAACCATTCTGGAGAGCAATTTGGAACTGTGCCCAAAGGGCTACAAAAATGTGTATACCCCTTGACCCAGCAATATCGCTTCTAGGATTGTATCCCAAAGAGATCATAAAAATCAGAAACAGTGCCACACATACAAAAATATTTATAGCAGCTCTCTTTGTGGTGGCCAAAAACTGGAAATCAAGGGGATGCCCATCAACTGGAGAACAGCTGAAGAAGTTGTGTTATATGAGTGTAATGGAATACTATTGTGCTATAAGAAATGATGAATAGGAAGACTTCAGAGAGACTTGGATAAACTATATGAACTGATGCTGAGTGAAAGGAGAAGAACCAGGAGAACTTTGTACACAGCAACAATCATAAGCCTTCACAGCAACGAAAGGATCTAAAAATTTCCCAATGGATTTGAGGCAAAATTCCTTCCACATCCACAGAAAGAGCTATGGAACTGGACTGCAAAATGAAACAGACCATTTTCTCCTCTGTTGTGTTTTGTTTTGTTTTATGGTTTCTCCCACTCATTTTAATTCTTCTATGCAACATGACTAAAGTGAAAATATATTTAATAGGAATTAATGTAGGGGGAGCAGAGCTAAGATGGCAGAGTAGAAAGACACATATATGTAGGCTCTCCCCACACAACCCATAAAATACCTGGAGAGAGGGACTCCCAACAAATTCTGGAGCAGCAGAAGTGGAGAACAACAGAGTGGAGGAGATTTCCAGCCCAGAGTGACCTGAAAGGCCCACAGGAAATGTCGGTTGCACCTGACATGGAATGGAGCCCAGTCCAGCCTTGGCCTCATAGCCGGGAAACAGCCCCTGGGAGTGGAATCTCCAGTCACAGTAGCAGTAGTTCACAGAGCCCTCAACCCATAGGCGGCAAAGATCAGTAACAGGGTTTTTCAGCTGGCCAGGAAGGGAGAAAGGTCTTCCATAGCTCCGGCCTTAGGCAGTGGCCCCAGAGGTTACATCAGGCTGGCAGCAGCAACTTCCACAGCACCCCTACAGCAGCCCACATTCATTGTTGGACTGTAAACACCTTGGGGGCACTGAGGAGCTGATTATTACCTCAGCCCTGCGGAGAGGCCCTGAGGGAGGTGAACTTTATCTCACACTAAATGGCAGCCCTGCCCCCACAGTTTAACTGAATCTCAGCCACCAGTGCTAGCTTGGCGAAACTGGAGGCGAGGTGGCTGTGGAGAGGACACTCTGCTAAGCTTCTGGGCACAAAAATCTCCCAGACAACTGTACACGCTTGGTTGTGCCACCTTAGAAGAACTGAGATCTTACAGATTCCCAGAGTATACCCTACTCTTGACAAAGGACCCAAAACTCAAGTAACTGGTTGGGAAAATGCCCAAAAGAGGCAAAAAAAATAAGACTATAGAAGGTTATTTTCTTGGTGAACAGTTATCTTCTCCCATCCTTTCTGATGAGGAAGAACAATGCTTACCATCAGGGAAAGACATAAAAGTCAAGGCTTCTGTATCCCAAACATCCAAAATAAATATTCAATCGGCTCAGGCCATGGAAGAGCTTAAAAAGGATTTTGAAAATCAAGTAAGAGAGGTGGAGGAAAAATTGGGAAGAGAAATGAGAGTGATGCAAGAAAAGTATGAAAAGCAGGTCAACACCTCGCTAAGGGAGAGCCAAAGAAAATAACTTTGAAGAAGCTGAAAGAAAATAAAACCTTTAAAAATAGGCTAACTCAATTGGCAAAAGAGGCCCAAAAAGCTAATGAGGAGAAGAATGCTTTAAAAAGCAGAATTAATCAAATGGAAAGGGAGGTTCATAAGCTTACTGAAGAAAATACTTCTTTAACACTTAGAATGGAACAGATGGAAGTTAATGATTTTATGAGAAACCAAGAAATCACATAACAAACCAAAAGAATAAAAAAATGGAAGATAATGTGAAATATATCATTGGAAAAACAAATGACCTGGAAAATAGATCCAGGAGAGACAATTTAAAAATTATGGGACTATCTGAAAGCCATGATCAAAAAAAGAGCTTAGGCAACGTTTTTCATGGAATTATCTAGGAAAACAGCCCTAATATTCTAGAACTAGGGGGCAAAATAAATATTAAAAGAATCCACAGATCACCTCCTGAAAGAGATCCAAAAAGAGAAACTCCTAGGAATATTGTGGCCAAATTTCAGAGTTCCCAGGGCAAGGAGAAAATACTGCAAGCAGCAAGAAAGAAACAATTCAAGTATTATGGAAATACAATCAGGATAACACAAGATCTAGCAGCTTCTACATTAAGGGATTGAAGGAAGTAGAATATGATATTCTGGAAATTAAAGGAACTAGGACTAAAACCAAGAATCACCTACCCAGCAAAACTGAGTATAATACGTCAGGGAAAACACATACACACAGAGAGAGAAAGACACACACACAGAAAAAGAGAGAGAGAGAGAGAAACAGAGAGAGAGACAGAGAGCACACGGTGAATTGAATAGGACGGGATCATATCTTAAAAAAATGAAATTAAGGGGTGAGAGAGAAATACATTGGGAGGAGAAAGGGAGAAATGTAATGGGGCAAATTTTCTCTCATAAAAGAGGCAAGTAAAAGACTTCAGTAGAGGGAAAAAAGGAGGAGGTGAGAGAAAAAACATGAAGCTTACTCTCATCACATTCAACTAAAGGAAGGTATAAAATGCACACTTATTTTGGTATGAAAACCTATCTTACAATACTGGAAAGTGGGGGAGAAGGGGATGAGCAGGGTGGGGGGGATGATGGAAGGGAGGGCAGTGGGGGGGAGCAATTAGAAGTCAACACTCTTGGGGAGGGACAGGGTCAAAAGAGAGAGCAGAAGAAATGGGGTTGGGATAAGATGACGGGAAATATAGTTCGTCTTACACAACAAGACTATCATGGAAGTGATTTGCAAAACTATATAAATATGGCCTCTATTGAATTGCTTGCCTTCCCAAAGGGAATGGGCGAGGAGGGAGGGAGGAGGAAAAGTTGGAACTCAAAGTATCAGGAACAACTGTTGAGTATTGTTCTTGTATACAACTAGGAAATGAGAAATATAGGTAATGGGGTATAGAAAGTTATTTTGCCCTACAGGACAAAAGAAAAGATGGATTTAAGGTTAGAGAAATGTTAGAAGGGAGGGCATATTGGTGATCGGGGTACTTAGAATGCTTGGAGTTTTGGGGTGGGGAGAACGGAGAAATGGGGAGAAAATTCGGAACCCAAAATTTTGTGGAAATGAATGTTGAAAACTTAAATAAATTTAAATACAAAAATGAATGTGTAGAACCTAGATAAAACTGCATGCTGTCTCAGCGAGGGAGGGGGAAGGAGGAGGAGGAAAGTATCTAAGATATATGCAAGTGATTGGAGAAAACTGAAAACAAATAAAATAATTTTAAAAAAGAAAAATAATATTGTAACTCATGAGACCTTTCTCAGTATTGGGTAGATGGAAGAAATATACAGTGTGAGTTGAATATGAAAGGAAAATATCTAAAAAAGAAATTTCAGAGGTGAGAGAGGAATGTACTGGGAGAAGGAGAAAGGCAGGGATAGAATGGGATACATTATCTCACATAAAAGAGGCAAGAAAAAGCTTTCACAATGAAGGGGACAAGGAGAGAGAGGCAATGAGTGAACCTTACCCTCATCGGATTTGGCTTTAGGAAGGAATAACACTCAATTGGTTATGGAAATCTATCTTACCCTATAGGAAAGTAGGGCAGAAGGGGATAAGAGAGGGATGATAGAAGGGAGGGCAAATGGGAGTAGGGGGTAATCAGAAGCAAAAACTTTTGAGGGACAGGGTCAAAGAAGAGAACAGATTAAATGAAGTGGGACAGGATAGAGGGAAGTATTGTCTTTCACAACATGACTGTTAATGAAAGTCTTATACATGACTATGCATGTATAACCTACATTGAACTGCTTGTCTTCTCAAAGAGGATGGGTGGGAGGGAGGAAGGGAGAGAATGAGGAACTCAAGATTTTAAAAATAAATGTTAAAAATTGTTTTTACATACAGCTGGGAAATATGATATACAGTCAATGGAGTAGAGGAAAATAGGAGAGAATGGAATAAGACAGGGGGGAGTAAAAGAAGGGAGGATAGATCGGGGGAAGGAGTAATCAAAATGCATGCCATCTTGGTGTGGGGGGAGGGGAGTAACGGGGAGAAAATA
>JAQQSK010004394.1:0-39350 GCA_028658325.1 Potorous gilbertii
ACCTTTTTTTGGCAGTGGAGACTTGCCTCAGTATTGAAGGTCGCTGCCTGAGCAGGATGATGGTTACTGAAGGCTGGATTGGCTATGGCAATTTCTTAAAGGAAGACAGTGATGAAATTGGCCACATCAATTGATTCTTCTTTTTACAGGAATACTTAGAGGCCATTGTAGAATTATTAACTGGCCTAATTTCAGTGTTGCATCTCAGGGAACAGGAAGGCTGAAGAGACACAGGAGCAGCGGGTCAGTGGAACAGTCAGGACACACATGACATTTCCCAATTAAATCCACGCCCCCAAAAAACCCACCATTATAATAGTAATATCAGAGGTCACTGATTGTACATCACCATAACAGATAAAATAAGAGTGAAAAAGTTTGCAAAATTATGAGAATTACCAAATTTGTGACAAGGAGACATGATGTGAACACGTGCTATCAGAAAAAATGGTAGCAGTTGACTTGACTTACTTGCCACAAATCTTCAGTTTGTAAAAAATCAAAACCGGGTCTGTGATACCTAACCCCCTAACTGTGACCTAGACTGGCCTCATCAGTTGTTTTTTCCTCTCTAAACCTCTTTTTTAAAATGCAGATATCTTTGGAAAGGATCAGACACTCCATTCTTTATCTTCTAACACTTTAACTATCAGTTAACACCTTACCTGGGATTAAATGATTTGTCAGTCTGAGCCAGTCATTGAATTGAGGAACAAGAGGCTCCAAACAAATTTTGTCTGAAAAACTTCTGTTTAAGATGGAATTTGCTTCCCAAGCCACTGACAGTATTTTCATTTTACCATAACTGGCTCACTGTAATTGCCATCTGACCATCCTTTTACTTGAACGTTCATGTCTTTATAATAGAATTTGATATACTAGACTCAATGCATTGCATCTTCAAGAAAGTTTTTCTTATTTGCAGTTATGTTATCTTAATTTTATTTAGTCTAGAGATAGCGATTTTTATATTCTCATGGACAGCCTAACTAATCGTCACTTAAAATGATTATCTTACCCTTTTGCTATAATATTAATTCTTATTTATCAGCTTAGCCCATGAGTAATTTTTAAAGCTTTCTCTAAATCTTTCTTTTATAGCCAAATTTATCTAATTACAAAAGATAATATGTAAACTCCTTAAGAGCAAGGTCTGTTTACAAGGTTTGTGGTTTGTATATCAAAATGCTTTGTACATCAGCACTGAATGTTTCTTAAACTGACTGTTATGTAATGGGAATGATCCGTGAACATGTGTAAAATTCCCAAAAGAGGGGTGGAATTATCACAAGCACAAGGGGCCGCTTCCCCTTCTGAGCTTGCTCCCCAAGAGGGAAGTGGATGAAACTCAGGCTGGCCTTTTGTTTTTCTGATTTCTGTTTCTATCCAGTTTCTCCCAAACCTGTTAATTATGTACAGTGACAGCTCCTCTTTCTTATTTTCTTATCCTTTGCTGCCATCGTGTGGTTGTTGACTGAAGCCACCCTTCTAAAGCTATACCATCTTTGGTTCTTTGTGGGTAGTTGAAAGAGTGCTTTTAAAGTTTTCTCTCTTGATTTATTCTGACACCTTTGTTGGACGAGGATGTCTTTTCTCTGAAAATGAAGTAGAATCAAGCAGGAAATAGGAGCCCAGTGCGTAATACACATACCCAAATGCAATATCCAAAAGTTTTAGTAAAGGTTAAAATTTCACTAAGAGTTTTGGGACATCCTAATGTGTGTATACACATATGGACACATGTATGTGTATACACAAACATACATATATTCTCCAACTAAAGGGTTTAAAAGAGTAGTGAAAGCAGTTAAATGAACTGAGGATGTTATAAATAGATTCTGAAATCTTCAGGTTATAAATTTCTCTTTTTTACCATAAAATTTTTATTTTTTAATATCAGAGTCATATTTTTAGATCTGAAAGGAACATCAGACTATGAGATTTAGGTACCAGTTCTACCTCTCTCGAGAACATGTGGCTTTTCTGGGCATCACTTTTCTCATCTATTAAGATAAAGGGCTATTCTAGATGATCTCTAGCATCCCTTCATAAGAAGTCATTCTGTGATTTTTATAATCCTTTGTTTGGATAAGGGATTCCAAAGGGAGTAGTGGCAGAGTGGAAAGAACACTGAATTTTGAGTCAGAAGACCTAACTATATGACTTTAGGGAAGTTTCTGGGCTTTGTTTTTCTTTTCTATAAAATAAGGAGGTTGACCCTCCTCCTCCACCAAGGCCCCCTCCCAAGTCTAAATTTTTGAATCTGTGAAATACTACATTTAGAGTAAGACCTAGATTTCTGAAGATGACCAATGCAGGAATTTGTTTTGCTTCCCTATATTTGTTATAAGGGTTTTGTTTTTCTTCCTTAACATGTAAGTTTGAGCTGGGGAAATGGAGAAGGGGAAATAGGGGAGAAAGAAAATAAATGCTCATTAGTTGAAAAAAAAACTTTTTTTAAAGAAATACTGTATCTAATGGCAGAAATAAACAGTATGGGTCATTGCTCTAATTTTTATTTTCCCTACCTGCAATACAATTACTGTTAAACTTAGCTCAAGGTATTAGGCCTCTAAGGCTGTGTTCAAATCAAATGATAGAGTTGTATTAAGATTAATCATTAAGCTGATTCATACCTATATCCCCTGAAATTAAGAAGGCTGTGATTGGTAGTTTGCATGAGCTGAGAAATTCGGAGATTCAGTGGGTTAAAGCTAATAAGATGTTTGCAGTAAGTCTGCACCAATATGGAGAGCCTCTGGAAATGGGAAGGAGGACATGGGGATGCTTAAAGAGGAAGATGGGGGAAGGAAGGAATGAAGGAAAACATTAAGTATGATTACTTAACATCTCTTGATAATTTTGATCATATCTGTATCCTTATATAGATAATCATTAAGTTATATTTTACTTCTTGCTATGAATTACTAACTGATTATAAGTAAGATAATAGTTGAAAATCCCTTTGTAGATTAGGGGTCATTCAAATTTCTTAAACCTCTAGACTCTGTGCCCATTGCAGCAGGATGTGCAGGAATAAGAAGTGGTTCCTACTTTGAGAGGGCTTACAGTCTAATTGGATAGATAAGAAATATGTGTGTGTGTAAACATATACATGTTATGCATGTGTATGTACACACAGACATACATATATACTATATGTATATATGCAAAACAATTAGAAAATAATTTAAGACAACATATACACAGCTTCAAGATATTCTGTTAAATAGAATTCAGAGAGTTAAGAGAATGATGATTTTGCATAGAAGATAGGTAGCCTGTTTCCTTTGGGTACTTGAGCTGGGCATGGATCTGGCATGGAATGAGCATGGCACATGGGGGATGTGGGATGACAAGGAGACTGGCCTGTTGGAGGTGTATTAGGAGAGAAGTCTAGACAAGCAGCAGTGTCAGTGCTGTTGGGGAAGGTACTGAGGAGTGAAATCTTGATTTGATAAGGAGTTGTTATAGGCTTTCAAATGAGGAAATGATGTGGTAAAAGTGATCCTTTAGGAAAATTAATCTGGATGGATTGGAAGGAGGGCCTGAAATCAAATCAAAGAGAGCCAACCCATTTCAGACGTTATCATAGTTATGATCTTAGCCAAAAAGCACTAAAGGCCAAATACCAGTGCCACCTCACATTGTGCCAATAGCCTTGAGTCCTTGACTGGGATGTTGGGAGTAGAGCAGAAATCCAAGCAGGACTTCCCACCTGAGAAAACCCTTGAATATTGTCCCAGGAACAGGCTGTGTGTTCCTCATTCGAAAACTAGCCTATCTAACTCTGGGGTGGCTTATCACCCAAAGGTTTGCCAGTAAGGTGATTTTTTTTTTAACCATAGCAACTTATAAGATTATCTACCAAAGTACATAGGAATTTCTGATATATGTTGGTAGGAGTTTATCACACTGATGAAATCCTAAGTCTTTTGAAGTATTGAAGAAGTGATGATTTGTTCTCTCTTAGAAATGCAAATCGTCTCTTTCCTTGCAGGTAATGTACAGAAGAATCCTGCAGCAGGCGGGGTTTATACAGTTTGCACAGCTTCAGTTCCTAGAAGCTAAAGAACTCTTCAGGTAAATTGGAATGTTGGTGTTAAAGCTATCATCACCTTGATCCTCCTGAAAAAAAAAAGTAGGTTATGCTCTTCAAGGTCCAAAGATCTTTCTAGAAGATAGTGCTGTAGGACAAATAATAACAGAATTAAAAATAGGAATTCTAGCCCCTAAGGCAAATACATCTGAGGGGACAGCAAGATCCTGAACCTATCCTGGGGAAGTCAGCACATGCCTGCTATCACTGCTAACTCTGGGCGTATGTAGCATGGGTCCCCAGGCCTCGCACTTCACGACAGACAGTCCAGTCAGGAAAGGTGAGGGAGAGTATAGAACATGGCTGGTAAAGGGCCACAAGACTCAGAACTGCCAGAGGGGACAGGCTGTCTTCCCCCATTTTGAGGTGCAGCCCCTCAGGACTCTTCCCACTAACCCTATGCTAGTTATGGCTCTGATAATACCATCATATCTTGTACATCAAATAGAAATGTCAATTATTGCTTCTGAATTAATGTTGATTATTTGATTTACTTCTCACTCTCCAACTATTTGCAGCTTAATTAAAGTGAAATTACAGGCACAAGCTATGATAGTTTCTGTGAAGGGAAGGTTATTAAGGGTTTGGAGATTGTTTAACCTGTCAAAAAAAAAATCCAAAAAATGACCTTCATAACTTTTAATAACAGATGAAAAGTTCTCGGGAGGACACTGACCACATGTTCTCTGAAGTGGAGAATGTTCTGGATTTGGAATCAAATGTTCTAATTCTGATTCTATTAATTCTTCATGTTACTTATGTTGTCACTTAACCTCCCTATGTCTTAGTTTCCTCATTCCTAAAATGAGTCTGAGCTCCTTTCTAGCTCTAAATAGACATTCCTATGTACTTATACTTACATAGAACTTTACATTTAGTCACGTTCATGCATTGCAGTGACCTGACCCTCTGAATAGGTAAGAGATGGGATTATTACCGTGTTATAATTATCCTCATTTTACAGATGAGGAAAAAGGCTCAGTGAAATACAGAAGAGGCAGAATCAGGGCTTGAACCTGGGTCTTCAGATCCGAACGCTCTCTCTTAATGTTACTTTTATTCTTTCCATGGAAAGTTGAACAAGAAGAAGTTAGTTGGTGAAACATAAGTACTGGGACAACCCACCAAGAAGGATTTTGGAATTGCCTTCTCTGATTTATAGGATCATGGGATCCTAGTTTTAGAGATGGAAAGGACCTTAGGAATCCAATCCCTTCTGTTTTTACAGACAAGGAAATTGAGGCACATAAAAGTTAAGTGATTTTCCCAAGGTGACATAGCTAGTAATTGTCTGAGGCAGGACTCAAAGCCAGAATTTTTTGATTCCCATATCTATGCAGTCTCTAACATGTTGCCTTTCTTATCCCATTAAAAAAATGGGAGAGACTGTTTATCTTAAATTTTTGTCCTGTTGTATTAGAGATACACTCCCATCTTTATAATTAATCCCTCTTCAAAGGTGTACATTCTTTTCCCCCCACCCTTCTTCCTGGTATCCTGAAGCTCCCCTTGGTCCCCTTGGTATCACTTCCTCATGACTGGCACTTTTCACTTTTCCTGTCCTCTGAGCTCAATGGGACAGTAGCAGCTTTGCACACTTTCCTTTCACATAGCTTACAAAAAGACAAAAAGGAGACTTACTGCATTTTTTTTTAAGTGCTAAAAGATGGTTGCCTATAGAAGAGGTGTGTGTTATGGCTGTTGCTGCTACTAACAGTAACTTACAGAAAGCATTGTAAAGTTTGCAAAGCTCTCTATGTTTGACACTGTGAGGTAAGCACTACAATATCATCATCTCCATTTTTCAGGTAGGGAAATTAGGACTCAGAGAAATTCAGTAACTTGTGCATGTTCCCATAGCTAATAGGTGTCAGTCAGCATTCAAATCTAGTTCTTTCTCTGAGTCCTGCACTCTCTCTGTTACCCCATCAAAAGTGAATCTTACTCATTCCTGCTTGAGATTTCTGCACTATTATATGGCCAAAAAGAAAGCTGCTTGTGAAATATTGACAGGGGTTAATTTCAATTCTCCATTCATTAAATGCCTCCTCTGTTCAGTGTGCTATCCTAGAACCTGTAAATACTAAGATGAAATAAAACATAGTTCTTACCCCAGTCTAACAGGAGAGATAAGACAAATACATAGCTAACCAAAATACAAGTAATACTAATGATGCATAGAAGTGCAAAGAAAGTAGTACGAGAAATCCAAGGAGGAAGACATGACTTTTCACTTGGGGGAATCAGGTACAGAATAGCTTCCTGGGACAAAATAGCAACCAAGCTGCCTGTAAAAGAAGGGAGGTGTTTTGACAGGTAAGGATGTAGAAGATCACCATTCTAGGAATCGGGATGACAGGTTATAAAGGCACACAGGCAGTAAAGGCATGCATGACAAAAGCAGTGAATGGTCAATACTCCACTTAGTCTGGACTACTGATGTGTGAGGGAAAATTGTTTGCAGTAAGATTGAAAAGGTATTCTGGAGGGCCTGGAATACCAAGTTAAATAGTTTATATTTTCTTTAGTTAGCAATTATAAACCAAAATTTGAAGTAGAAGTCATGCTGCTTCATAAATCTGGGCCCACGTATATCTCTTTATATAAAATGTAGTTTATAATTAAGTGTTCACTCTCCTCTTGCATTTACTTGCTCTCTTTAAGAAAATTGGTTCCACACAAAATATCTAGCCTTTTGAGAAAATATTTGTGAAAATTTTGAGGATAGATCAAATGAGATAAAGTGCTTTGTAAACCTTAAAGTCCTATATAAATATTAGCTATTATAGAGGTTTGCATTTAGTTAGATTAAGGTTTGAAGTAAATACCCCTTGAAAGTTACTGCCTTTATGAATACCATCTATAACTATCAGATGTTCTAAAGATTTCCCTGTCCTCCTGGCTTAAACAAGTTGCTCATCCTTGAGTTGATTTAGGCTTTTTTTTCTTCCCTGGGAAACCTTTATCCTTATAAGATTTCCCAGCTTCCTTACCCAGGAAGTATATGACTCATCCCTTTCTTTCATCTGATATTAGTTTTAAGTTCTGAATATATAAGTATGTGTACAGAAACAAGCCCTAATAAGTTTTGGTCCATAGCAAGTTATGCTTACAAATAAATGAGCCTTTTTTAAAAAGAAGTTCCTGAGACCAGAAATGTGTGTATGTTTGCACACAACCTCAGAGTTGTTTTTGTGTGCCTATGTGTACTCTTTCTTTCTTTTTTGCTTCATTTAGTTTGACACTGTAATTGCAGAAGCGGCCAGCTTGATGTCCGGGAGCTGATATCTCTGTATCCCTTCCTGTTGCCTACTACTTCTTCATTCACACGATCTCACCCCCCTCTGCATGAGTATGCAGACCTGAACCAGCTGACTCAAGGGGACCAGGAGAAGATGACCAAGTGCAAAAGATTTCTCATGAGCTATTTAAACGAGGTCCGTAGCACAGAAGTGGCAAATGGCTACAAAGAAGATATTGATACTGCTCTGCTCAAGCTGTATGCAGAAGCGGATCATGAAAGCTTGCTGGACCTTCTGGTCACAGAGAACTCCTGCCTTTTAACGGACAGTGTGGCATGGCTTGAGAAACATAAAAAGTGAGTCGTTCTTTCCAAGATGGGGTAGTGGTGATGCATGTACTAGCCACCCTCCATTGAGAACTGAATCCCAAATCCTTCATTCCTGAAAGATGCGGTTTGGTAAGGGCTGTCTAGACCATTGGTTTGTAGTCTGAGGTCCATGGGCTTTTTTGATAAGATATTTTGATAACTGTATTTCAGTCTCATTAGTTTGTTTTGCAATCTTGTGTACTTCAAAAACATTCTGAAAAGGTCTATGTGTTTCTTCATCGGATTGCCAAATGGGTTCATGCTACATACACAAAAATAATGAAAAACCCCTAGTCTGGAAGTTAAACCTGGATGGCCTAGTTCGAAAATTGAAGATTTCCAAGAAATATACATTAAGTGAATGATTCTTCTAAGCCAGGGTGGTGGCAGAAATATGCGTAATCACCAGTCCCTAGGTCAGATTCTATTACTGTGGTCTTCATTTTCAGATTCAACTCTGATATTAAAGAATCTCTGAGTAGTACAATCAGTATTGTGAGTGTGTTAAAGTTAGTTAATATCAGTCATCGTCAGACAGTAAAGTAACTCTTACATTTCTCCTTTACTTGGGGAGGGTTTCATGCTTAAATCTATAAATTTATGCAGATGAGAAGAGCTGTATTGGCATTTTATTAAAAACCAGTGTCCTGCAATGAATGATAATTAAACAGTGCTGGTAGGGAAAAGGAAAAGCTTCTAAAAACTTCATACAAATCCAATTCTCATTGGTTGAGTGTTGCAACTTCAGAAGAAGTTAACCTTCTTCATTTCTGTAGGAACTACAGGATTAAAGTAGTATTATTTATTTTTTACATTTTCCCTGGAACCAGTTTAGCACATTCTGCTATATAGAGTGGGCACTTATGTAGAGCATCAGAATTTTTAGTTACTTATTAATGAAATTCAAGTAGATCTTAAAGTATTGTTGGTAGCATAATTATGTTAAGAAAATACGCCGGAACCTATGTAATTATATTAAGAGAATGCACTTTAGTGTTTAATAGTACCAGAAACCACAAATACTACTGAAAGATGCCCAGGGAGTTTCTCCCTTCAGGGAAAGAGCCAGACATTTCCTTTGCATGGCATGGCTTCTTCACGGGGCAGAGTGGCACAAGATTGGGACCTTTCCCTTGCCCTTAATATTGACAGTTTGAACAAGAGACTTCACCTGACTCTGTTCAGTAGCACATTAGTAAGTCCCATGCTTACCATTCATATTTTAAAGAAATGCTTGAAGCCTCAGAGCAGAGTGGCAAACACTCCATGACATTCAAACATAGGTCATGGCACACAGTAAGCATTTGTTAAATGCTTTATCCATCTTGTAGGCTTAAGCAGTCTTTTAAATTTAGATGGAACTTTAGGCTTCCATTATGTTACACTTCCATTCTAAAGCCGCACAACTGGCAGAGCTGGCACCAGAACCCAGGTGTCTGAGCTCCTGTCCAGGGTCACACAGCCAGGATGTGTCCAAGGTAGGACTTAAATGCAGGTCTTCCTGGCTTTTCTGTCCACTGTGCTACGTTTTGTCTTGTGTCATGGCTAGTTAAAACTAGAAGTTGTCGAGAAGAGAAACTGTTTATGAAGCAGTGAGTGATATATATGTGTATTTTAACAATTATTTGAAACACTGAACTCCAGGGCCTGTAGGAACACACTTTGTGCTGAAAGAGATTTTGCATTTAAAACCAAAGTCTCATCAGGTTACGTTTTCATCTCAACACTTCAGATTTCAACCATATATTAATCCTCCTTGCCTTTTCTCATTGGCTGTCATGGACTATATACATTTCCCATAGGAAACTAAACACGTAAGGGATGCGTGTGTGTGTGTGTGTCTGTATGTGTGTGCGCGTGTGTCTGTGTGTGTGTAAGAGAGAGACTTCAGTTTTCCGTTAGCAAGATGGAGAAGGCCATCCACTGACCACTTTTTCTTTTTCTTTCAGATACTTTGCACTTGGACTCCTTTATCACTATAATGGCCAGGATGCCACCGCAGTGCAGGTTTGTTTGACCTCTCTAGAGCAGCTATGTCCTTACTGATTTACTCACATGTATATTTTAATTCACACAAAGTCAGTGGGTATAAACACTGATCTTACCTTGATTTACGATATGTTTCTAGGACCACAAAAAGATTCAGTTTTTGTGATGTTTAAAAAGGTTCAAGAGACATGATTTCTGGGTAATTTAAGCATTTTATTAATAACGCCAGCATTTTAGTAAAAGGATGGTCATTTGGCTTAGTCTTAGACCAAAGAATTTCATGGCAGGTTCCCAGCTTACATGCTCTTTTGGAAAAAGAGTATTCCTGAGGGTGGCAATCAGCTCTTATTGGTTAACAGTAAAAAGTAGGCTTTAGCAAGAGAAGTGAGCTTACTCCTGTGATGGCCTAAGAGTGGTATCACGTCACTCCTGGAGGGACTACCCCTATACCCAGACCACCCCTAACCTTAGGCAGTCTAGACGAAAGGATCTATCTCGCAAGTTTGATTGAATGGAATTCTCTGTTGACTTGTAAGGTTGGTTGGGGTCAGGTTGAGGAGAAGGTTAGCTCAACTTTCAGACTGTCTTAAAATGAGGATAATAGAAAAAGGGGAAATCTAAATCTCTCCAAATCATTAGTTATTCATAATTATTTTTCTCATTTTTTTGGTAGGAAGACCATTCCTAAGGAAATGTTACCAAAAGCTTTCTTATCCTCACATATCTATACAAATTTCATAGTAATTGGGCTAATGAACGTTGAAATAGAAAACAAAACTATTCCATGGTTTGATATATGGTAGCATTACCTCAGCAAAAAGTGGTGAAGGCAATGATTGTCACTTAAGTCATATACTTCCAGAGGGTCCAATCATAATTCTTTTTCACTTTCTTGGTTTTTTTGGGTTGTTTTGTTTTTTCCACAAGCTATGTATACAGTGCTGTTCATAAAATAATGTCAAGTTAAAAAAATACATAGTCCCTGCTTCCTTTAGAGAAGTGGTGGCCTCAGAGTGCAGAATATGGCATACACCACTATGTTTTATTGAATTGCACTTCTTTGTTACATTTAATGGTTTTGTTGAGGAGGGCAAGAATTGTTTCAATAAAACTCAAAAATAAAAAAGTGCCTCACCCTTTTTGAAGCTGATTCTGGGAGATATATAGTTAATGAACCTATTTCTTTTCCTTTTTACAGTTATGGGTGAACATTGTGAATGGAGAAATCCATGACTCTACTCGTTCAGACCTTTATGAATATATTGTGGATTTCCTCACCTACTGCTTAGACCAAGAGCTAGTGTGGAAGTATGCTGAGTGGGTACTGCAGAAAAGTGAGGAGGTTCGTGCTTCACAGATGTCCTCTTTCTTTGGTTGAGGAAAAAAATGTTCTTTTTGGAGAAAATCTACTTTCTAACTTGTATTTGACTTTTTTTATTCCCCCTTAATATCCATCTTAACTTGAGCATTTAAGTAAGCACCCTGTTTCAGAGCTGCTGGGGCAGGCTTTTCTGATTTATCACTTGAGGCAAGTACTTTCTTGGCAGATCATGCTTTGTAGCTTTTCCTATAAAATGTCCTCTTTTGGGGGAAACTTCAGCTGACAGATTAAAGTCTGTTGTTTCCCTTCCTGTGGACTAGAGTAAAGTTGGAGTGAATGATAGTGTCCCATTGTTTGGCTCACCAAAGGAGTGGGGAAATGTGTCAGTGCTGTCTACAGGTGCACTGCCACATGAGAATCCATAGTCCATGCTAACCCCCATTCCCATTGCTGTGGCTAAGTTCTGCCGATCTGAGCTTACATTCTAATGGAGGAGATGGTATATAAATACCAGTGGAAGATAGTGGGAGGAAGGCAGTCTCGGCAGATGCATGCAGCAAGAGGACTGAAGAAGGCCTCCTGCAGAAGGTTTGAGGGGAAGAATTCTGGCAGGTGGAGGTGAGGGAGCAGAGCATTTCTGGCAGGGGCATGTTCAAGGAAAGCAGGTACTCTAGTGAAGCTGGGTTCCTGGCAGAGAGTGAAGTGTAAGGGGATGGAAAAGGTGAAATGGGGCCAGGTTGTGACCAAGGATTTCATTAGATGTAACAGAGACCTGCAGGAGATTATTGAGGAATAGGTTAACATGGTGAGCCCTACACTTTAAGAAAATTGCTCTGACAGCTATGAAGATAGAGAATCAGACTGGGGAGACACTTGAGACAGAGAGACCAGTAGTCCCAAAGCAGAAAAGATGCAGATTCAAAGAAATGGGAGAAATGTCTGTTCCTCTCCTGAAAAGCGCTGAACTACTTGACTTCACGTTGGACTGTAGAGATGAAGCTTAAAGACCGGTGGGGCACCTTGGCCTAAACCAACTTTTTTTCTGGGACAAGTTGTCCTGGATTTCAAGTCCTAGGGGGATTCAGTGCAGAATTTGCAACAGTTGTGCCACATGCCATAGAAGTTCTGCCTCTGTTCTTCATGGAGCTGTTTTCAAAGAGGACACTGAAGTTGCTGACGGCCAATGATGGCAATGGGAACCTTGTACCTCACACTCTGAGAACAGTTTTAAAAGTCTTGATCTTCTGGTACGAAAGCAATTTAGTCAGTGGATGAGGAAGCCTGAATCGTACTTGTACTGTGAATGAGCTCTCTCTCCCAGAAACTTGTCGATTTTGCTTTGAATAATACTACACACTTCTTAGGCTATTTTCCTGTATTTGACTACTGTTTTCTCACATCCAAAAGCTCATTTTCTCATCTTTCCATAATGTTGTGTAACTCACCTAAATCTGTTATATTGAAAACACTTATAAGTATTGAAGATGAATAACAGTTCTAGATAGGTGGTCAGCTCTCAGTTACCTGGCAAAGGAAGATAGTGAGATACAAAAATTCCAAAATAGTGAATGATTCAAAAATCCTTTCTGTGAGATTTTCCATTTTATTATGATTTTTGCCCTCATTTGCCCCCCTTTCCTGCATGTTTCCTTTGTCATTAAATTTCCCTTGAAATAACTTTTCAGTTCTTTGAGTGTACATCGGGTGACAGGAACATGTAAGGTGGTGGGCAGCAACCAACTATTTAAACATTTGCCACTTAAAACAGTTCACAGATCTATATGGACAATCTTTGTGTAGATAATGGAGAGTTAATTCTATTGGATCAACTACTGAATGGTCAATTTTTAAAAATTTGAATTTTGTGGTTACATTTTAAGTTCTGCACTGTCTCCCTTCCCCCTCTCCCCACCCCCACACTATAGAAGACCATTTGACATGACCATTTGATATATATGTATGTATGTATATGTGTGTGTGCGTGTATATATATATACACACATATGCACACTTATATGTGATATGTGTGTGTATGTATGTATGTAAAACTGTACTATGCCTAGTTCTGTTTATCCATTCTTTCTCTGGAGATGGTTAGCATCCTCACAGGTTCTTTGTAGTTTATTTGAGTATTTATCATACCTGGAATAATTTAGTCGTTCACAGTTATTCTTTGAGCGACATTGTTGTCACTGTATACAACATTTCTGCTCCTTTCATTCTCCGTCCTTTCATGGAAGCCTTTCCTTGTGTTTCTAAAATCAGATGGCCACTGGGTTATTTCTTTTCTGATGGTCTTTCAATTGTTCATCAGCAAGAGGACATTGTCACATTGTCATTCTTAGGCCATCTGTGAACTGATCCAAGTTTCTACTCTTCATATTGTCAAAATCCATGATAAAGTAAACTCTTCATTTTCTCTGCCCAATCTTTACTGGGTTGAGATGGCAGGCAAATTATGTAACCAGTGGGGATGTTAATAGTATTAATAGGATCTACCTCCCAGGGTTGTTTTGGGGATCAAGGGAGAAGTATTTGTAAAAAGAGACTAGCACAAAGCCTGGCATGGAGTAGGTGTAGAGTGTGTGTGTGTGTGTGTGTGTGTGTGTGTGTGTCTGTCTGTGTGTCTGTGAGTATGTCTGTGTGCAAACACATGCATGTTTATCCCCTACTTTTCACAGCAATATCTTTCCATCAGAACTTTAACAAAGAAATTTCAACATTTAATCTGACCTTGGGTTCCACCTCTGATCCCATCTTATTTAATCTTTGCAGCGTAAATTCCTTTGCGCTCGAGTCCTTTCTGTTGTTCATCGTTATTAATGATTAATTCCTTACCTGAAGTGTGAAGTGGGCAGTCACTAGAACAGGGAAAGAATAAGTGACTTTGAAAAGCCTGGCATCTAAAATGTCACTTTATTTCAGGTTGGAGTTCAGATTTTTACCAAGAGACCTTTAGAAGAGCACCAGAAAGATGTGTTTAACCCAGATGACATCATTAACTGCCTTAAAAAATATCCTAAGTCTATTGTTAAGTACTTGGAACATCTAGTTGTGGACAGGAGAGTACAAGTAAGTGCTTCCAAAGTTCCTAGTTCCTCTACAGTGTTGTTGATGCTTTGGATAAGAAGTTGGATTGGGTGACCTCAGGCATCCCTTCCAAGTCCAAGATTCCATGAAAAAGTACAAGCTAAACTTTCACAGTAATTGTGGGAAGAGACTGAGTTAGATTACAGAATTTATTACAGAGCACATTGAGTAAAATTGTACCAAATTACCTTGTGTACCACAGGGGTACTCAATAAATACTTTATAGACTGGATGATTTCAAGAGGCTTAGGGACATGAAGACCTTGAGACATATGTTCTAACAGTCTCAGTCTCCTAGCTCACACCTCCTCTCCCCTACTTTGTCCCCGTTCCTTTTTTTTTTTTTACTTTCTTGAAAGAAGTGACATAAGTTTTAAGTCTGAATAATTTGGATTTCTTGTTTTTCCACAATAATTTCTATATTGATGATTTTATTTAAATTCCTTCCTTCTATTGAGTCTAAGATCAGGGGTGTGCAACCTCCAGAAGACCTCAAGGCCACATGTGTTCCTCTAGGTCCTCAAGCTTCAGCAAAGCTTGGATTGAGTCAAAGGGCTGCACTTTAGGACCTAGAGGGCCACATGTGGCGTTGAGGCAGCAGGTTCCTCACCCCTTGGGGGCAGCTAGGTGGTGCAGTGGATAGAGCACCAGTGCACGAGTCAAGAGGACCTGAGTTCAAATTTCACCCCAGACACTTGACACTTCCTAGCTGTGTGACCTTGGGCAAGTCACTTAACCCTAATTGCCCCATCCTGGGTCATCGCCAGTCATCCTGATGAATATCTGGTCACAGGATTCAGATGGCTCTGGAGGAGAAGTGAGGCTGGTGAACTGCAGCCCTCCCTCACTCAAAACTAAGTCAAGTGCAAGTCATGTCATCATTTCTCTGATGGCATGGTCTTCAGCAACGAAGAACAAACACACACACATATCCTCACCCCTGAAAGTGAATCATTATTAAACCCTTATTAAAAAATGTTCCATTGCCATAGATTTCTTCCCCTAAGATTTCTAAGTTGCCTTATTTATGTTGTGGTTTCTAAAATAGTTTTGAATTTCTGGAGGAGCTTTGAAGTCACAAGTTTGTCCTGTGTCTTATCCCCTTCATGATTTTTGTAAAGGGGTTGGAGGTGAGGGAAGTGTTTTGTAAACCTTAAAATGCTGTGGCAGTGTTTGTTAATTGGTGTTAGTAATTTCAATTAAAAGGGGTTTGTTTTGGTTCCTGTGGCAAGGTGTTTTTTTTACCATTCGTATGTGCAGTGATGTGTATGTATTTATCATTTACTTCTTTTCTGCAGAAGGAAGAATACCATACCCACTTAGCCATCCTGTATCTAGAAAAAGTGCTTCAGCAGAAGCCCAGTGCAAATGGTAACTGTGCCGAAGTGACTGAAACTCAGGCAAAGCTACGAAGTCTGCTTCAAAAATCTGATCTCTACAGAGTCCACTGTCTGATAGGTACGATCCACTTCAGCTCACATCTGCAGGGTGCTGCCCTTTGAGGCAGGTCATGAGGGTTCTCTTATTTCCACTTTACAAATGAGGAAACTGGCACTTAGGTAAAAGACTTGCTCAGGGTCACACAGTTCCTTAAGTCTCTGAGCCCAGGCTTGAACCCAGGGCTTCAGAGTCCAGCATTCTTTCAACCATTTCACAGCGTCGTCCCCCCAACACACACCCAGTTGCCTTTCTGAAGTTTCTAACAGTAGTCATGTCTAACTTTGTGCAAAGAATATTGAATTGCTTTAAATTTACAAGAAGCAGAAATGTGGATATCTTAAGACTCTGCCCTCCTCAGTATCTGTTTTCTGGGCTAAAGCGTTGGCATGGTGTGTACTTCCATGGACCTTGGCACGAGATTCTGGGTGGAATGTGTTTGGAACCTTTGTTGTTTGCCATGCTTTTTCCTTCAGAGTCTGACCTAGGAAAATAGATTATAATAAACTTCCCCTGACCCAGAAAAGAAAGGCCATGGGGAGGGGAAGCCTGGCTCTTTAACAGTACTCTGGCACTGATAGTTTCGTTTTTACATTTAAAGGCACCAGTAAAGCACATCTACACCTACCGACCCCAGCTGTTTCCCAGGCTGCTGAGTGCTTTTGGAGGACATCACAAAACCAATGACTAGGCATACTACAAACTCATGCCAACCGCAGCTTTGACTTTTCATAAATCCTTTAATTAATCTCAGATTAGCTTAATTGCATTTTTCATAGCAACTGTTCTAAGCCTTCTCAAGCCACCAACTCCATTCCCTTCTCCTTGAGCCAGTGATTTGCCTCCTGTTTTTTTTGGAAATACAATTTAAAAATCTCTCTAATTTTTTTAACCAGTAACTTTACCATGTATCTCAGCCCAACAGTAGCATGGTACCCGGGGATACTAAATGGCAATATTCTAGGGCTACAAACCAGTAGGCAGGTACTAGTGGATGGTTTGGTGGTAATTATTTTATTTGATGAACATGCCATATTGAAATTTGTAATTTCTTGCTTCATTGAGTTAAAATATTGGTATTTGTTAATAAGTAAATTAATATGAATCATAGTTTTACAGTGATTTTTCTTCAAAGGCCCTCAGAACATCTCATATATGATAAAATTTGTCCTAAAACTCCTTGTTACATGTAAATGTCTTTATATGGAGAGATGACTGTATTGTAGTAGAAACTGACCAGGACTTCAGTTTAGAAGACCTGAGTTGTAGTTTTCAGCTTCCTTACTGTGTTACCCTGGGAGAGTCACTTAACCTCTCAGGTTTAGTTTTCTCATCTATAAAATGAGAATAGTAATTGCCTTGTCTTTCTCACAGACATGTTGTAAGGATTCAATGAGATGTGTTTGAGAATCCTTTGTAAACTGTAAGGCTTCATGCAAATGAAGATCGTAATGTAATTGGCTAACATTATTAAAGTTAACGAAGAGGCAGCATATCGTAATGGATAGAGGATTGGTCTCAGGTTCAGGAAGTCATGGGTCTGAGCTCTGCCTCTGATACTGGGCAAGTCATTTACCGTCAGGGCCCTAGGAGGTTTTCTAAGGCTCTAAAGTTGAAGTAAAGATGCTATTTTGCATTGGTGAAGGAAGTTTCCTCTTCTTGGAGTTCCCTATACCATTGAAATCACAGTTCTGGTCCAAAAGAAAATTGAACATATCTCTACTTGTTAATTAAACTTTTTTTTTTTAAAAACCTTTTAGGTAAGTATATCACCAATGTGATATTCACAGCGACTACAGCAGCTATGAATGTGCCAGCACGGTTCTGAATTGCAAAATATAACAGACTGTCCACATGGAAGACAGAGCCAAAATATTTATTCACACACCAGAAAGCCAAATCCCAACACCGTCACAGCAACAAAGAAGTCTATACACAATTACAGTGCAGGGGGCACTGCCATCCCTAGGCCTTCCCTCTGCTAGGATTCCCGCAAACCACTCCCTTCAACAAATCACAAACAAGCTCTCCCATTCCCCTAGTTGATGCTTGATGCCTGCTCTCTCTTTCCCAGCTCTGACTGCTCTGACTCACTTTCTGCTCTACCTGTTCAGCACACTCCTCCCATCACAGGCTCCATGTGACCCAGGCAGGTCATGTTGGCCTATTAATGGATGGAAAAGATCTTCCCATTTTAATTATCATCATAGTAAGCAAAAACAAGAATAAGTACTCAATAGAGTATTTTGTAGAAGACATTATTAAAAACATTGGTTTCTAAAATGTGCAGGAAAACGTCAGCCTGTCTCTTGATATTCCAGACCTTCCACGCTGTTGGCCTCAAGGTCTCTTTCTAGTTTGATCTCACACTGCTGTTCCACTTGATGAATTCAGTGCCACAGCAATCAGACCGGACCAGTGATACCTACCCCCTTCTCCTTCTGTTTAGATGCTTCCCTTCCTTCCAGCTCCAGGTCAGGCAGTGCATCTTCTGTGAAGCCATCCCTGCCTCCCACCAGCTGGGATAGTGCTGTCTTCCAACTTAACGTAACACTTTGTAGGCTCTTGGCACATTTAGCCATGTTGTAGTCATTGTAGATGGTGACTGTGGCCTTTTTCATCTTTCTATCTGTCCCTTGAGCCAGTGTGGTATAGTAGAAAGGGTGCCAGGCTTGGTGTCAGGAGACCAAGGTTCAAATCTTATCTTCTATGTCTTGGATAAATCACTGCTTCTCTACCTCAGTTTCCTAAAACGAGGAGGTTGGGCTAAATTTCTTCTCAGGTCACTTTCAGCTACTCTTACATAGAATAGACATTTAGTTCATTCTTACTGAATTGAATCGTCATTAGATTATGGACCATATGAATATATGTAATGTTATAGATACTCTACACAATTAGAAATTCAGAGCAAATATTGATTAAGTATCCATTATGTGCAGGGTATTATACTGGGTGCTGAAGATACAAAAATAAACCAGTGCTTGTCCTTAAGTGTCTTCCATTCTGCCAGAACGGAAACTCTAACATGAAAATAAGAGGGTAATTTACAATGAGAGAGAGCACTAACAGCTAGGGAAATTAAGAGCTTCACCAAGGTGGTGTTACATTGGCTGACTCTGGCAGGAGGCTTACCATCTAAGAGGAAGGGGTGAGGAAGGAGTACATTTCAGTTTGGGTTTGGAAAGTCTCTGTAAGCGCACAGAGAAAGGAGATGGAGTATCACGTTAGGAACCAGTTTGGCCAGAGAATAGATTGTGTGCAGAGCAGTAATACAAAATAAATCTGGAAGCTGGATTGTGGAGGGTTTTAAATGCCAGTCTGAGAATTGTGTATTTTATCCTGGAGGTCGTAGGGAGCCACCAGAGATTTTTGAGTAGGCTAATAACATGGTCAGATACGTTAAGATGATTTTGGTAGCTGTAGGGAGGATGAATTCAGGAAGAAAAAACGTGAAAGGAAGCAGCCGGGGAACCATGAGGATGCCATTGCAAATGCAGTCAAGAAATAAGGTGGAAGAAGCTGGATATAAGATGCCAAGGTCCAGTTGACAAGGCTTGGCAACTTTAGAAGGTGATTTGGGTTTGGGAGGTGAAAGAAAGGGAGGAGTTAATTCTTGAGGTAGAGGACCTTGGTGGCTAGAAGCATGAGAATGCTTTCAGCAGAAATAGAGAAATTGGAATTTGAGTGTGTTTAGTGGGGAAGAGAACAAGTTCCATTTTGAATAGGTTGAGCTGGAGATGCCACTGGGCAAACTAGATGGACATATCTAGCAGACAATTGACAATATAGGACTAGAGTTCAGAAGAGACATTAGGGGTAAATGTAAATATTTACATGTCATTGGAGTAGAGATCATAAATAATAGCTATCATCTATATAGGTCTTTAAAGACTTTGAGCTTCAAAATGAACCTGTGCGGTAAGTACTACAAATATCGTTATCCCCATGTTACTGATGAGGAAACTGAGCCTCTAGTTAGGTTAAGTGAATTACCAGTGATCCCACGGGTAATAAGTGTCTAAGGTGTGGGACTCAAACTTGGGTCTTCTTGACTTCAGGTCTAACATTTTATGAGACAGACAGACAGAGGAGAGGTAGACACATGTACCAAGGGAGACTGAGCAGAAACAGATGTATAGAAGAAACCAGGAAACAATATTTAGCATATGGAGAGTTGGTTTAACAGTGTCAGAAATCAGGTGGGAGGATGATCCACAGTGTGATCAGAAGCCATATTACAAAGGGTTTAGATGTGGGTAGAAGTTCTTTGTCTCTGTTTTTAGCTGAGTGGACACCCCCCACTCCTAAAGAAAAGAAGAGAGCCTTGGAGACATCGTTGGAAATGTACTGAAGAGAAAGAGATCACTAGAGGGTCTGGTAGAGTCAGCGGGTTTTTTGTGCTGTTTTGTGTTGCTTTGTTTTTGATGATGGGGAGACTTGGACCTGTTAACAGGCAGCAGGGAAGGAGTCAGTGTATGGAGAGTCATTGAAGAAGAATGAGGAAATGATTGAAGGGGAAAGCTTATGGAAAGGAAGGATGAGATAGAGGGACTGGGTTTGTCAAGGAGAAGGGCCAGGTCTGCTCCAGAGAGTGAAGCCGATGACAGAGCAAATTGTGAAATAGGACCAAGAGAGAGATCATGGCCGATAGCCTTGATTTCCTCAGTAAATTAAGAAGTGAAATCCTCTACCAGTAAGGAATGGGAAAGGGCTCTTAGGACACTTGAGACCAGCAGGGAACAGCATCTGAGGGAGGTACGAGGGGGTGTCAGGGGAGAACACAAGTGGTATTGTATAGTTCTCCGCATCCTTTTGAAATTATGTTGCCTAAACTTGTAGTCCCAGTCAACACAATTTTGCAGCTTCCTCAGATTCACTGTCTCAGTCATGACAGTCTTTTCCAGATCTTTCCATCCTTCCTCAAACCTCCTGTGCCTTCTCTACCCGCCACTATCTGAGCTGAGAATTTTGTCTATTATTTCCCTGTCCTCTCCCCTTTCATCCTTTAGCTGCTTTAACCTCTGTTTCACATGAAGAGATGATTCTTCTCCTTACCATACCCCTTCATATGCACAAATGGTCCCATTCCTTCCCCTCCTCTCCAAAAGATTGCCCCACTGCATTAATCTTCAACCTCTCCCTGTGTGCTGGATGTTTCTCTGCTGCCCACATACACATGCACATCTCTCTCATACTTAAGAAGCCATCCTCATTTTATCTAACCCTGCTAGCTATCGCCCTGTATCTCTCCTCCCTTTCATGGCTAAACTCGTTGAGAAAATCATCCATGCTTATACTATACCTCTCACTTTTTTTTTTAAACTCACTGCACTCTGGCTTCTGATATCAGAGAAACTGCTTTCATCAAAATTACCGATGGTCTCTTAGTCATCAAATCTAAGTCTTTTCTTAATGCTGGTCCTTCTAGCTATTGTTGACCCCGTCCTACTCTTTAATAGTCTCTTCTCTAAGTCCTCCTACCTGAATACTCAGTCCCATTTCGTGGATCTTCAACCACGGCACACCTACTAACCATAAGCCCTTCAAAGGTCTGCTTTGGTCCTTCCGTCCTATGCTGTTTCACTCGGTGACCTCGTCAGCTCCCCTGGATTCAGTCATCATCTCTCTGCAGATGATTCTCACATTCATTCATCCAGACCTGACCTCTACTGTACATCTGTAACTGCCTGTTAGACATTTCAAACTGACTGTCTCTTAGACACTTCAAGTTAAATCTGTCCAAAACTGAACTCATCTCCCACAAGCTCTTCCCTATTGCTGTCTGTACTGTATCACTATCTTTCCCATCACCCAGGCTCACAACCTTGACTCTTCACCCTCTCTCAACCTCACATGTTTAATCAGTTGACAAGTTCTGTCACTTATACCTTCAGTAACGTCTCTTCACTGACACTGTCACCACCCTGCTGCACGCCCTTGTCACTTCACGTCTGTTTTACTGCAGTAGACTTCTTGTTAGTCTCACAGCCTCAAGTCTCCACTCCTTTCTCAAACTGATCTTCCCAAAACATAGTCTAACCATGTGAGCCCCTTCCTCAGTAAACTCTGGTGGCTCCCATTAACCAGAAGGATAGACTATGAAATCTTTTCTTTGGCTTTTAGAGGCCTTCATGACCTGGCCCTCTGCTTTCTAAATACTCTATGATCCCGTGATGCTGGCCTCCTTACTGTTCATCACATGAGATAGGTTGTCTTCAGCTCCATGAGTTCTGATGGCTCCCTGCCATGTCTGGAATTCTCCACTTCAAACTTCTCTGGCTTCCCTCAATCTAAGCTAAACTCCTACCTTCTACAAGAAGTCTTTCCCAATCTCTGTTAATGCTACTGCCTTTCCTTTAAGATTATCTCAGTTTATCCTGTGTGTGTATATGTGTATGATATAGAATATATGTATGTGTATATGCATATATATTTACACGCACAATACACATATACATACACACACATATAAGATATCTATATATATCTATATATATATAACTTCAAATACGTATATAAATATAATGGGAAAGAAATAGCACACTCAACTATGTAGTTGTGACACAGTATATATACATATATATACTAAATATGTAGATACACAGATATGTATAATATATTTTGTGTGTGTGAGACATATCTGTGCATGTGTGTTGTCTCTCTGCAGTTAGACTGAGCTTGAGAACAGGGACTTTTGTGCCTTCCTTTGTGTCCCTGTTGCTTAACAGAGTGACTGGCACATAGTAGGCACTTAAATGTTGGCTTGACCTAAACCGAGAAGGGCAGAGAATTTGGGGTTGGAATTTAGCCAGGTAGGTTCAGGGAGAGGATGGGGGGATGCCAGGGAGTCAGGGCTGGGGGACAGCGTGGACTTGAACTGGTGAAGTCTCCAAAGTGAAGAAAGTGAGGCCAGAGGAGCTGTGATAGACCGCAGTGAGAACACGGAGTGCATTGGAGCTCCATAAAACTGCACACCACAACTCTCCTCCCTTTTCCCATCCGTCCTCACACTCCCCTTTGTGTTGTGAAGGCCCCTGTGCTGCTGGGAAGTAGCTGACACAGCTTACACAGGGTCAGAATGAGGTTAGAGCTCATGGTTTTCTTTTTCCATCCGTTTATTCTAGTTTGAAAGATTAGAAATAATTTAAATATGTAGATTCACTCAACTCATGTAACTTTCTATCAAGGCAACTGTAAGTAGGTATAGGATTAGGAGTCAGTGTCTTCTGTGGGCCTACTCTTCTTCCAGTATGTGATAAAGATGGGGAATGGGGTAGGGAGTAAGCCCCTCTATAGTGCTTTCTATGTGCCAGGTACTGTACTAGGCCCTTACAGATATCTCCTTTGAGATGGCTTTTGTATGTAGCTGTGGTCAGTGCCCACTTGAAGTAAATAAGAGACTTTCTTTTAGAATTGGAGGTTATTGGTGAACCTGTAAATCTGAGTTCTCCCCAGGGCCTTTTCTCCACTGAAACATTTGATGTCTCTGCTTCCAAAATTTTGAAAAATATCCATTCCAAGATCATTTATAATTTTAGTAAAAAGAGTCTGTTATGCCTGATTTTCCAGGGCCTAAATACTGAGTATGAAGGTACATGAAAACGCTGACTTAGTCATCTAGATGGCAGCATTTAGCAACATCTGTTGTCTTCCCAATTCGGTGTGTTTCCTGTAATGAATTTTACTTTCATATGTTCCTAAAGTAAAAGACAAATTGAGTGGGATTGGAACTTAGGGAGAAGTGATATATTGCCCAGGTGCTCCTTTGGGTTACATTTCCACCTGATTTTTAAACAACTTGTCCCCTTTGACAGATAAAATCCAGGGGACTAGTCTTCACATGGAAAGTGCAATATTACATGGAAAGCTGGAGGAGCATGACAGGGCCCTGCACATCCTGGTGCATGAGCTAAAAGACTTCTCTGCGGCTAAGGATTACTGTCTGTGGAGTTCTCAGAGTAAAGACCCTCAGTACCGGCAGCGACTCTTCCACATGCTGCTTTCCGTTTACCTAAAGCCAGGACCCTCTGAGTGTGACCTGGTCCTAGCTGCCGTGGACCTCTTGAACCACCATGCCACCGAGTTTGATGCAGCTCAGGTTTTACAGATGGTGCCCGACACCTGGTCAGTTCAACTTCTGGCCCCTTTCCTTACCAGGGCCATGCGGGAAAGCCTTCACATCAAGAGGATGGCTCAAGCTGCACTGGGCTTGGCCAAAGCTGAAAACCTACTCTACAAACATGATAAGGTGAGGGGGTATTTTTGGCAGGTCACATTTGACCTGTTTACAGAAGACAATTGGAGTGGGGTCAGGATGGGGTGGGGTGGTCGTGGAGCTGTTCTTGTTTTTTCTTTTTGTCCCTCATTCGTAGGATCATGAGTTTAGAGCTGGAAGGGGCCTTAGAAATCATCAGATCCAACCTTCTCATTTTACAGATGAGGAAACTGAGAGACAGAGAGTTCACCCAATGGCAGCTAGGTGGTTCAGTGGATAGTGCACTGGGCTTGGAGTCAGGAAGACTCAGTTCAAATCTGGCCTCAGACACTGGCTAAGATGTGTGACCCTGGGTAAGTCACTTACCCCTGTTTACCTCACTTCCTTATCTGTAAAATGAGCTGGAAAAGGGAACGGCAAACCACTCCAGTATCTTTGTCAAGAAAACCCCAAGTGGGGTCACAGAGACTTGGACACGATTAAAATGATAAAAAAAGGATCATGCAGCTAGACCCAGACCTTCCTGGCTTCGGGTTCAACATGATGATCCCATACTGTGACTGTTGTTGCAGTTTTTGTTAACTTTATTAATGCTAATGTTTATTAACAAGTCACTCCCTTTGCTATCTTTCCTCTCTGTAATCATGATAAGTCAAAAGTAAGTCCCCGTTCAAACATGGTGTTAGTGGGGTGACAAGTAGAAACTGGGGAGGGCAGCAGCATGATGTCATTGGCCCCACTTCTTCCCTCTTGTGAATGATCAGAAAGGAAAATGTTAGGAAAGGATGCTTGATCCCTGGAGAATTCCTTGTGTTCTCCCTAGAATGATGCAGGCTGCCTTGCTGTTCCTCACAAGACCTTCCATCTCCCAGCTCTGAGCTTTTCCCTGGCTATCTCCCATGACTGCCCCTCTGCCTCCTGACTTCCCCAGTTTTCTCCACTGAAATCTCACCTTCTCCAGGGAGATTTCCAGTCCTCTTTAACTTCCTTCCCTCTGAGGTTATCTCCAGTTTTTTTCCTGTTTGTACACAGTTCTTTGCATGATGTCTTTCCTATTAGATCATGAGCATCTTGAAAGCAGAAACCGTCTTTTGATTTTTTTTGTATCTATAGTGCTTAGCACAATGTCTGGCACGTAGTAGGCACTTAATAAATGTTTAGTGACTAACTGGCTGACAGTCAACATTAGATGGACAGTGCCAGTCCACTTGATTGTGCTTACATATGTAGATTGTACAGTAACTTTGCATTTTAGGAAACACAAGGCCCAGAGAGGGAATGAGTGAGACTGTGCCAACAACAGAAATGTCTCAGAATCTTTTCTGAATTTGTGCCTCTGTCACACTAGTTGTGTGACCTTGGGAAATTATTTCACTTTTTTTGGGCCTCAGTTTCCGTACCTTGAAGATGACCCCTATGAGCCCTTGTAGCTTTGGTTAAAATGACAGAAACTTCAAAGTGGTATTGAGATGCTTTAGCTAACTGGAGCTATAAACTTGGCTTGTCCTTGGCTTGGTTTTATAAAATTAGAAGGTGTTTGATTAACTAATACCTAGCATTTATCCAGCACCTACTGTATGCCAGGCACTGTACTAAGTCCTTTACAAGTATTATCTGTAACTTGTAGTTATGGTAAGTGGTCTTATTTATGTAGTATTTTGTACCAGAGTCCCATTTTACTTAACCTTTTCAAGAACTGATGATAAATCACTCATAGTAACCAATGGATTGATATATCTCTCCAGAAAACTGAAAAAAACAGTATTTTGAAATGTTATTAGAAGACAGTTAAAATTCATGATCTTTACTTCCTTTTTGCAGATAAAATTAAAAGGAAATCCAGTTCGGCTGTCAGATAAAAAGCTTTGCCAGATGTGCCAAAAACCCTTTTGTGAGCCTGTGTTTGTTAGGTATCCGAATGGTGGTGTGGTCCACACTCATTGTGCTGCAAATAGACACACGAACCCTCACTCATCTAGCCCTGGTAATCGGACTTGAAAAAGACACAAACACTTATGCCTTTACAAAATGTGCTGGATAAAAAGACCAGAGTACAGCTGCTCTTGACATCAAGATGAAAGGATCATAGCCTGGGTGCTGGGAAGGTTTCGGTCAATGTGAAACATGAACATTTAATTGCTAAACTTTTTTTATGAATGTAAATGAAAAATACCTTATCATAGAGACATTCAACAGTGAACTTCTCCTTGTACATAGTAGTTGAAAACAAATGTCTACTTTCTTCTGAAAGAAAAAACGAGCCTTTCCTTTGTCATCAAGGCACATCGTGGGGGAAACCAGGACTGACAAATTCCTTTCTTTCTTTTAAGGAACATAAATTTGCACTGAAGATATTTTGCTATAATGTGACATGGTGATGAGGATGTCTCTCTCTTTTTTTTTTTTTTCCGTAAATCCAAGGAAGTGGTCAGTGTTTAGAGATCTTGTTAAATAGAGAGGCTCACATTGTGTCCCTCATTCTCAAGATCTTGCATTAATCACAGTACAGCACATCCATGTTTGGGGTCTACATCCATTTTTTTCAGAAATAGATCATGAACTGTACTTTTGCTTTGAAATTGCTGGCTTTGGGGAGCCACCTCTGTGTTGTTATGGTCCTCCGTTTCTCAACCCATTATTTTGGTTGACCAGATTTCCACTCGCCTTTTGGGGTTTTTTTTGTTTTTCTACTCAATGGAATGTGATCATCTCCATTGGAGATGGATAGTTTGTTATGGCTTAAGAAACGAAAAACAACCTACCTTCAGGACTTAAAAGACAGTGGCAATAATCAAGTCAGTCTACCGGCTTAGTGGCGAAGTTTCCATTCCTATGTCCTATAAAAATATCTCCTCACCTGCCTGTATGAAGTTCTACAACTAACATCTTGGATTAGAAGGTTTTATTTTTAACTTAAATCAAATTCACATTGACTTATTTTTGTTTGTCCCTAAATCTTTTTGATTTACTTAGGGTTTTTTTTTCTTCATTAACAATTTACCTCTTATCCAGAATTCAGATCATTAAAAGGGAATCACTCAGTGGGGACAAACGGAATGTTGTCTTCATGAGATGCCTGTTTTGACCTCATGTACTTGGACAAGCGGTTCAGGAAAGCTGCCTTTGCACAGATGATGGAGAAATAATTTCCCTGATGAGTGCTTTGTCTACTACTACAAGGAAAAAAACCATAAGGCAGTCTTGCCTCCTGATATTTTCATACTTTTTTAACGTTTATTAATAAAGTGTGAAAATGGTTCTCATTCTCAAAAGATTTGGAATTCATGTTGTGTTTTTGGTAAGAGGTTAATGATCATCTAAAGCCACTATTATTTCATTGTCCTCTTTTTAGATTTGCGCTAGGACACAGATTCCAGTCAGAACTGGTGTTCGAGAAAACCACCTGTACAGCTGTTTTTGCTACCTGTGATAACTCAATGATACCAAATGGTGCCCTCCACTACCGTTTGTCCACCACAGACTTGTGAAGGCTTGCGGTTCGCCCACTCCCAGCTCCATTACAAACATTTCCTGTCCTAACTGTAATGTGCTGCTCCTTTCCCCTTTTCTAATTCCGGGTGGGTCCAGAATTCAAGTATCACTACGTTATTTGGGGGCAAGGGGAATGGTATCATTCTCTCGACTCACTGTGGCTCTGTTATCGAAGAATAAATTATTAAGAAATTATGCTCTGTAGCTGGACTATATCGGATGTAAATTGACTTGATTAATTCAGAACCCGCTCATGAATTTTGCACAGCCGATGACTCTACTGCTTTACAGAATGATTATATTATTGCACATGTTGTAATTACAACTTGTGAGTTTGAATTTATGCTCCTTGGAGAATGGACACAAGGATGTGGAACACCGCACTTTTTAAAGTACTCCATCCACAGGATGCACAGAAATTTCTAAAAGTCTTGGTGATGCTGTCATCTTCTCTTTTCACTGAACAAACAGTAGTCCTGTGAAACTCACTTTAAGCATACATGAGACAGATGGGAACCATATTTGAACAGTTCTCCATTTCTAGCCTCTTGGGGTTTGCCTCCTTGTGCAGAATTATCTCATACTTTGGAAGTTAACCCTTTCCTCTGTCTTCTTGAAGCTCTTTTTCTTATTTAATAAATGAAGTCCCTCCCAGTAGGACATCTACTGTTTTGTGATCATGCTACTGTGTGGAACAATTAAAATGTTTGTTCTGTCATTCTTGCCACTGGATTTTGCATAATTCTTTGGTTCATTCAGCATGATCTAAACTGTTTACATTAATACTTTATGGGCAATAATGTGCTATTTTAATGAACTACTTATTGCTATTGCCTGTAAAGTATTAATGTGTATTAAAGGAGTTGGGTTTGCAGTAGAGATTGTCATCTGAACTTCAAGCTAATAAATTGATGTCCATGAGAATAAATAAACATGCTGCTACTTAAAAAGGGGGCTTGAGACAGGCACAGTTTGTTAGCTGTGGTTTGCAATCAAGTTCATGCCTGTAATCCAACAAAGAGAACCCCTACTTTCTGCTTGCGCTCCGCAGGAAACTTTTATCCTTGCTACTCTGTTTTTTGACTTCTGATTATGTCAATGCACAGGCCCAGAAATACACAGAATGTACAAATGTAAACATGTGGATTTTATTAAAATTCTTCTAATTCTTGGTTTTTCTCTTAAGATTTTTTTCTTTTTAATCTTAAAGTAATATTTTTTCCTGTTACTTAATGTATTCCAAAGAACTTTTGTGGTTTTCATTGTTTTGAAAGCTTCAGTGATTCTTCCCAGCATTTGTAAAACAGGTGGATCTATTTAAGAATTATATTGCAGACTTAGAACTCTGTTAAATTCACATAGATCGTTGTACTGCTCGCTGCCATTCACTCCCTTCAGGTTAGTTATTCAGTGAAAGAGTCATTTTAAGAAAGGATGTTTGATCTTTCTTGTAGTGACCTCTTCTGCCTTGCTGTGCCCATTTAAGCAAGTTAAGGCAATCCCAGGGTTTCAGTAGTGAGCATTTTTCAAAGAGCCCAGTAATACTCTCCCACTTGTAGTAGGGTTCTTTTCTTTACTAAGACCTTAAATGAAAACATAGTACAAGGACTTGAATGAATTTTTACAACTTTTCAAAATGCTTTCAACCACCTTGGCCCTCAGAACAATCAAGGGACACATGATGAGGCAAATGATGCTTCAGCTGACAAGTAAAGAGCCTTTTCTCACTCAGTTCTCGTAGCAGGCGCAAATGGTAGTGTCCCGGTTTGACAGATGAGGAACCTGATCGTGACCATCTTCTTGTGCTGTATTGTCCCCATTTTGTTCAGTGGAGAATTCTCCTCCGCTAAATTCCTCCTGTGCTACTTACGTATGGAGGTGGTCTTGGCAACTTAAGAGCAAGGCCAGCAGCCTGCATTCTTCAGCAAAGTCTAAAACTAAAAATGCTTTAAGTGTGCTGGCAAGGGAAATTGACTGTCATTCGTGTGCCAGCCTATTTGTCACTAGGTTAGCTGCAAAGTGATGAAATTTTTGGCAGTAGCAATCCTCAAAAAGGATTTTATAAGTCTTAAAAGGATGATATCTGTGGAAGTGAGGACAGAGAGGTTGCACAGTGGATAAAAGCACTGGATATGGAGTCAGGAAGACTCAACTTCATGAGATCAAATCTGGCTTCAGACACTAGCTGTGTGATCCAGGGCAAGTCACTTAACTCTATTTGTCTCAGTCTCCTCATCTATAAAATGAGCTGGAGAAGGAAATGACAAACCATTCCAGTATCTTTGCCAGGAAAACCCCAAATGAAGTTGTGGAGACTTAGACGTAACTGAAATGATGGAACAACAATATGTGAAATTAGTGCCTACTCCAATCACAGATTCTTTTTTCATATACACGTATATATACGTATAAACTTTTGACAAGGCATTTCTATGTCACTAATATCTAGAAACTCAGTAACATTATTAGTAATATTAATGCTAATGAAATTAGTGATCATAAATATCACAAAAAGAACATTGGAAGACCTGGGTTCAAGTTTTTGTTCTTTAGTTTATTTCTGTGTGACCTAAAACTCTGCCAGGTAGTACCTTGGGGGAAGACCAGAAGGATATCATCCTATCAACTTTTAAAAATAGCTTTTGGAGGAGGAAGATAGCAATGTGAGAAATCTAGTTCAACTTTGTCATTTTGTAGATGAAGATAACTGAGGCCCAGAGATATTAAGTGATTTGCCTAAGGATATATAGATAGAAGTGTCAGAGGATAGATTCTAGCCAAGCTACCTCCTGACCTCCTCCCGCTTCTGCTCCAAAGTACACAGGCTCATGAAATGCTGTGAATTTTCAGAAGAGCACAGAAATCCAGAGTGATAAGAGCAAGCATGTCAATTGAAGTTTTAAATGTGTCTAGTGGTAGAGGCAAGGGCTGGTATGTGAATCAGCTAAATGGTCTGTGACTGGTGTGTAAAGTAATTAGATATTAACTAACACCTCATTTACTCTGAGCAAATCTGTCAACCTTAGCATTTAAAATGAAAATGTATGTCAGTAAAGACCATACGGACCAGGAGTCCTTTCACCTTTTTAAAAAACTTAAATGTCTTCAGTATCATCTAAAAGCTTGTTAACACATTGTTGGGAGACAGACCACTTGAATTAATGAAGCCTGGTTTTCTATAGATTTTGAGAAGTGAAATAAACAGCTGTCATTCAGAGCATGGAGTAGGAAATGCCTAAGATGAATTTCTGTAGCAATAAGGGATGGAGGTATCCTGCACAGCCTGATGTAATAAGGTTCCTGGTCATAGGAGATCAGGCTAGCAAGGCAAAAGGTATTCTGCCTGGATCTCATTCTATAATCTTTTGCAAAGCTTTCAAGGCATCAGGTGCTACATTTCCCTAGAGTGTGAGCTTTCTGGAAAGACAAAGAACATTCTCTGCTTTTTGAAATAACTGTCAAGTATTGCCATTAGGGAGACATTTTATTGTCACTTAGCATTAATAGTGACTCACCCCTCAGACTTGGTCTTTCTGGTGGTAAGTAGACAGGAACAAAACCAGAAAGAAAAAAATCTACAGTAGAAATATATTGAGGTGGTCATATAAGCAACAAGATGGTTATCTCTGATCTCCACATTCTCAAACTTCTCTAAAACAAAAATTATATACCATAGATAAAACAACTTCAGCTATTTCCATGGGCTTGGGCACCCAGAATCCAAAACAAAGAAAAACAGCCAAACCCAGCAACTGAGGTTTACTGATCCTCAGCTCACTCAACACCACTCCCCAAAACACACCTCCTGTGCTACCAGCATCAAAGCAGACCCAAGGACACAATGCTGGCTAACATCAAACTCACCCCTGTACCCGTATTCCCCACTTCTTTCAGTGCAATAGAGACCTTGGCTCCAAACTGTGAGAGTTTGCTCAGATCTTGATAGCCAGCTTGACCATAGCCCTTCAGGAACAAAAGCCTGGCAAGGTCTGCAACCCAGAAGCACCAGCACTTGCAAAGCTCTGAACTACTGGTGTTGGGCTAGAGAAAAAAGGGAGTGGGACAGAACAGGACCCTGTGCATGTGGGTAGCTGTGTAACATGCCACTAAGCCAGAGGAAAGGCACAAAACACCTAACTGGGGCCAGTTTAAACTACCCAAAAGTCAATTGGGGCAGAAACCTAGGCTGGTGATCTGTGAATTGCTTAATGTGAGAGGAAGCTGAGATGCTTTGAGGTCCAACCCCAAGGAAACCACAGTCGGAAGGGGAAGGAGTAAGGAAGTGAGTGATAAGAAAAATAAGGGGAAAAGTATATTGATGCAAATGATAAATATATGCTTACAACCCTCACTTTTTACTATTCTTTTTACTTCAAATGAATCCCACCTTTTAATGAAAGTCTTTCCCTTTCTCCCTAACCTTGTCCTCTTTGCTAGTGCCTTCCCTCTGAAATTCCCTTTCATTTACACTGTACATATCTCATATATACAATTTTTTGCATGTTGTCTCCCTTATTAGAACATGAGCCCCTCGAGGGCAGGAAGTGTTTTTTGTTTGGGGGAGGGGGTTTGTTTTGCCTTTTTTTTTTTGTATGCCTAGAACTTCACACTAGTAACTAATGTGCTTGGTAATTAATAAATGTTTAATAGATGCTTCTTTTTTAAAATCTTACTTAATGTTCTACTTTTTCGCAATTACACGTAAAAACAATTTTAATTTTTTTTTCAAGTTTTGGTTTCCAAATTTTCTCCCTCCTTCCCCCTGCCCTTTGATAAATCAAGCAATTTGACATAAGTTTTGTATGTGTAGTCCTTAAAACACATTACCATGGAAGTTATTCTGTGAAAGAAAACACAAGAAAAATAAAGTAAAGAAAAAGTATCTCCAATATGCGTTTAGGCTGTACAAGTGCTTTCTCTGGAGATGGACAGCACCTTTTTGTAAGTCCTACAGAAATTGTCTTGGATCATTGTATTGCAGAGAACAGCTAAGTTATTCATAGTAGATCATAAAAAATTGGTATTAGTGTGTATGGTAGTCTCCTGGTTCTGCTCATTTCACTTTGCATCAGTTCATGTAAGTCAATGTTTTTCTGAGAGCATCCTGCTTATCGTTTCTTAAAGTACTGTAGTATTCCATCACAATCATATACAGCAACTTGTTCAGCTATCTCCCAATTGACAGACATCCTCTCAATTTCCAATTCTTTGCCACCATTAAAAGAGCTGCTATAAATACTTTTGTACACATATGTCCTTTTCCTTTTTTTAATCTCTGGGATACAGAGCCAGTCATGGATCTGTCAAAGGGTATGCCTGGTTTTATAGCCCTTTGGGCATAGTTGCAGATTGCCCTCCAGAATGGTTGAGTCAGTGTACGACTTCACCAGTAGTACATTAGTGTTTTAACTTTCTCATATTACCTCCATTATTTGTCATTTTCTTTTTCTCTCATATTAACCAATCTAATAGGTGTGAGGTAGTAGCTCAGAGCTGTTTTAATTTGCATTTCTCTCATCAACAGTTATTTGGAGCATTTTTCCATATGACTGTAGATGGTTTTGATTACTTCATCCGAAAACTGCCTGTTCATGTATTTGAGGAATGACTCTTACTTGTATAAATTTGACTCAGTTTTCTACAAGTGTGAGAAATGAAGTCCTTATTAGATAATGATTGCCAACTCTGTATTTCTTTCCACCCTATTTCCCCCATTTACCCTACTCTCACTCTCCTTTTACCCTTGTCCATTCTCAAAAGTGTTTTGTTTCTAACTTTTACCTTCCCCCAAAATGCCTACTTTCTATCAGTTCCCCCCCAACTTCCCTTATCCCTTCCCTTCCTACTTTACTGTATGGTATGATAGATTTCTATACCCAACTGAATACATATATTATTCCCTCTTTGAGCCAATTCCACTGAGAGTAAGTTTGGTGTGCTTCCCTCCCCACTTCTCCCATTTTCCCCTCCACTGGAAAACCTTTGATGTCAGATAATTTATCCCATTCCACCTGTCTCCCTTTCCACCAGTGCATTCTTTCTCATCCCTGAATTTTGTTTTTTTAGATGATCATACATTCAACTCACACCTCTGCTTTTTATGGATATACCTCCTAACTGCCCTAATAGAAAGTTTTTGAGAGTTATAAATATCATTTTCTCATGTAGGAATATAAACAGTTTAAGCTTATTAAATCCCTTGTGATTTCTCTTTCCTGTTTACCTTTTTATGTTTGTCTTGAGTCTTGTATTTGATAGTCAAATGTTCTATTCAGCTTTGGTCTTTTCAGCAGGAATGCTTGAAAGTCCTCTGTTTCGCTGAATGTCTATTTTTCCCCCCTGAAGGATTATACTCAGTTTTGTTGGGTAGGTGATTCTTGATTGTAATTCTAGTTCTTTTGCCTTCTGGAATATCATATTCCAAGGATCCTCTGATCCTTGAAGGTAGAATCAGCTAAATTTAGTGTTATCATGACTGTGACTCCATGATATTTGAATTTTTTCTTTTTGGCTGCTTGCAGTATTTTCTCCTTGATCTGGAATTTGGCTTTAATATTCCTGACAGTTTTCATTTTGAGATGTCTTTCAGAGAGAACCAGTGAATTCTTTCCATTTCTCTTTTGCCCTCTGGTTCTAGAATATCAGGGCAGTTTTCCTTGATAATTTCTTAAAAGATGATGTCTAGGCTCTTATTTTGATCATGACTTTCATGTAGTTCAATAATTGTTAAATTATCTATCCTGGATTTGTTTTCTCAATCATTTGTTTTTCCAGTAAGAGATTTCATTTTCTTCTATTCTTTCAATCTTTTGATTTTGTTTCTTGATGTCTCATAAAGTCGTTCACTTCTACTTGCCCAATTTTTAACTCTTAAGGAATTATTTTCTTCAATGGGCTTTTGTGCCTCTTTTTCCATTTGGCTAATTCTACTTTTTAGGGAATTTTTTTATGTCTTTTTCTATTTGACCAATTCTGCTTTTCAAGACATCCTTCTCTTCATTGATTTTTGTGCCTCTTTTACCATCTGATCTATTCTGTTTTTAAGGTGTTATTTTCTTCAATATTTTTTTGTGCCTCCTATACCAAGCTATTGACTCTTTTCTTATGATTTTTTTGCATCAATCTCATTTCTCTTCCCACTTTTTTCTCTACCTCTCTTACCTGATTTTTAAAATTCTTTTTGAGCTCTTCCAGGCCTGAGACCAATCCATATTTTTCTTTGAAGCTTTGGATTCAGGAATTTTGATTTTATTATCTTCTGAGTGTGCATTTTGATCTTCCTTGTCTCCATAGTAATTTTCTATGGTCAAAACTTTTGCTGTTTGCTCATTTTCCAACCTATTTCTTGACTTTTAACTCTGTGCTAGAGTGGGACTCTGCTTCTCAAGTGGAGGGGACAGTACCCCAAGCTTCAGGTTTTTTGTGCAGCTGTTTTCTGGGAACCTGTAAGTTTTTGGTTCTTCTGAGGTGGTATGATCTAGGGAGAGGTGTGTTTACTACTTTCCTATACTGTGCACTGGTTTGAGAGTGACCAAGGTCCTGCTCCCCTGCTGCTGCAAACTCTGCTGTGCTATTGCTCCTCCGTACACTAGGACCAATACTCAGAACTGTGCCCCAAATCCAGTTGTAGGCAATACACCAGATTCCTGCCCCTGGTGCCAGCAAAGGGACCCCTGTAAATCTCCTTCTGACCTGTTGTCTGATCCTCTTTCTGTCTGTGAGCTTGGGAGGTCTGTAGACCACCACCATTGCCACTGATTCAGACACCCCAAGGCCCTCTTCTGGTTTGCTGAGGTCTGGTCTGTGTTGGCACAGTCTCATTGGACTGTGTTCCTCTCTCGCCTGGTGCAATAGACTTTTCCCGTAGGCCTTCTAAGCTGTCTAGGGTTGGAAAGTTGTTTCACTCCGTTATCTTGTGAATTCTGCCAATCTAGAATTTGTTTAGAGTCATTATTTAAAAGTATTTGGAGGGGTTTGGGGAAGCTTAGGCGAGTACTCTCCTTTATTCTACCTCCTAGTTGCTTCTTGATTAACAAAAATAGAGGCAAATCCTTAAAGGCTTTTTGTTATCGTTTAGTCGTGTCCCACTCTTTATAACCAACCCTCTTTGGGGTTTTCTTGGCAAAGGTACTAGAGCAGTTTGCCATTTCCTTTTCCAACTCATTTGGGAGATGAGGAAACTGAGGCACAGGGCTAAGTGACTTGCCCAAGGTCACACAGCCAGTAACTGTCTGATTTGAACTCAGAAAAAGGAATCTTCCTGATTCCAGGCCTGGCCCTCTTTCCACCGCACCACCTGGCTGCCATCTCCTTACCAAATGCCCTGAACTACAATGTTTTCTGGGAGGGAAAAGTGGCACACCTAGAAGTCCTGGAGTCCCTGCTGTCTGTCTTGTTGACTTGTACCTCTTCCTTCTTGCATCTCATTCATATATACAAAGAACAACTGCACATACAAAATAAAACTTTCTACTTCATCTTGCCCTTGTCTGCCTCTAAGGAAGCACATTCTGGGAAGAACCAGAAGGGGAGCTCTCAATTACTGCATGATACATGGTACCGGCTTTCTTTAAGTCTGTAGGAAGCTTTCCAGAGCTCTGGTAATTTCTTCCTGCTTATCCTGTCTGTAGCTTGCTTTGCATATATTTATTTGCATGTTGTCTCCCCCGTAGAATGTAAGATCCTTGGGGGCCCAGCCTAGGTTTTTGCCTCTTTTTACCTTAGTTCCTGACACAAAGTAAATGCTTCTCAGTGTTGACTGATTGCTTGATTGATGTACTATCCATTAGCTAACATTAACTTAGAACCACTTTCGGATAACTCCAAGGCAGCCTTTTCCTTTCCTTTCTTATGAAACAAGCCAATATAAAGGACACCAGCCTCTGGTGTCATAAGCATGCTCTGGGTGCCTTTGCCATTCTGCTACTTAGTCAGTTTTCCAGCTGCCTGGAATACAGAAGTAACTATTATTGGAAAGACCATAAGATGTAGTGATAAGCGCTCCAGAGAGGCCGGGGTTCATCTCAGAACTCCAAGGACTCTTAGAATCTGGTTGACAATAGGTAAGTCACTTAGCCTCTTGGACCCCCTAGTTCTTAGTTTTCTTAATAACTGTTGTACCACAGGGGCGTTGTGGAGATTAAATGAGATTATTTAAAGTGATTCGCAATTCTTAAACTGCTTTATGGATATCAGCTGTATTGTTACAAATGGGGTTTCTGATGAGAAATCTTTACCTGAACATTAACAATAACAGTCTATCAAAACTGTCCCAGTACTTTTCTCCTGCTGCAAATCCAAATATAAAAGTGAGATCTTTCTTACTCTCAAAAAACTTATATTCCACTATTTTCAGTGATCTTGTGGTTTTTAACATCCTAATTTTGGGCTAAAACCTACATGCAAAGTACTAGAAATATGGATACAGATAGGTATGTTTTGTTTATTTCAGTTTCTCCATTGGGAAAATAGGGGAAGTATGTTTGTACCCACTTAAGAATCAGCCTGATTTAAATCTATCCATTCACTTGCCTAAACTTAAAACAAGAAAAGGCCAAACTTTGCTCTCCATTGGAAATAATATGATAATGGATCACTTTTATGTAAGACTTTAATCCCCTTAGATCCTTACCACAGCCCTGGGAGGTAGGGAATACTATTATCCCTGTTTTACAGAGGTGGAAACTGAGTCTCAGAAAGATTAAATGATTTGCCCAGCATCATTCAGCTAATTAAGAAATTGGGGCAGACCTTCCGGACTGCAAGTCCAGCTGACACTACCCATCATTTCAAACTCTACAGAGCCAGTTTTGGCAGGTAGCCGCTTAGGACCCACAGCCCCAGAGAGCTTAGAAGGTGAATAGCACCTAAAGAGAGTATCTGGAGTGAGAATACAAAGGAAATGCACAGATCCCATGAAAGAGGTACAGGCTTTCCGCTTTTCCTCCTTGCTATTTCTCTTCCACCTCTCCCTTTCAGAGAAGACCCTTAGAATCGTAGCATGCTAAAATGGGAACAATCTCAGAAATTATCTATTCCTGAGAGTTCTTGTAAGCCCTGTTTAATATAAAAGGAAATAAGTTCTAGTTTGTCATGCAATTGCAAATAAATATCTTGCTATCAATAGGACAACATAATTATTTACTGTGGAGTAGGTAGATGGCACAATGGATAAAGTGAACAGCCTGAAATCAGGAAGAGTCATCTTCCTGAGTACAAATCCAGTTTCAGATACTTACTAGCTGTGTGACCCTGGGCAAGGCACTTATCCCTGTTTGCCTCAGTTTCTCTTATGTTAAATGAGCTGGAGAAGGAAATGACAAATGACTCCAGTATCTTCACCAAGAAAACCCCGGTAAGGTCATGAAGAGTCTGAAATGACCAGAACAACTGAATAATAACAAGCCCTGTACCCTTTGACAATCTTACATCGCCTGGTGGTGTGTACATATCCTAGGTTGAAAACCCTTATCTTGGCAACCCTTTATTTCCCTACCTGGAGGAAATGAGCTTCGGACACATGCTAAAGGTCAAAGTTAGTTAATGGCAGAGGTAGACTTGGAACCCAGATTTTCTCACACCTACTTTCCATGAAGCCACAGTGCATTGCTTTCTGCAGGTGGTAGAGACACTGATGAGGAGAAGAAAAGGCATTTCTCAGTTCCTCCAGGGCTGAACAATGTTTCATCAAATTATGAGGGTCCCAAGTCTTCCACAGAATGCACCTGCTTACATTGCTGTGGAACAACCTTGCTGCTGGTGAATTGACTAATGCATTTCTCCACCTGCACCGCAGGGCTGTGTCCTTGGGTAATCTCGTCTGGAGCAGACAATATTAAACGTTCTCTAATTATACTTGGAGGTGTTGATATACCAACATGGTATATAAGATGTATCAAACGTATTATAAACCCGTTATCATATCTGACATCGTAACTGTAATTTCATGCAATTTGATATTGGAGATGAGTGGGGACAGTGCCAATTTTCCATTCATGTTCAATGCTTTCCTAATGGTGCAATTTTCAGATATTTTATGTTTATATAAATACTAGAAAAAATACTGCTTGCTCTGAAGCAGCTGAGAGTGGAGGCCCTTTCAAACTTGAAACGAGTGTCCACAATGTGTCTAATAGAACAGAATCTACCGCAGCCTGGGGATGGTGAAAGGTTCTCTCTCTGTCAGTAAATTTTTTGCCTTGAGGAAGAAAATTCACTCTTCTTGGGATGCAGAGTAAATTAGAGAATTATTCAATTGGTGAATTACTCCAGTTCATCTCTGAGTACAGCTCAAAATGGTTAGCGATTTACTTCAGATATACTGCCCCAGATTCTCACTGATTAAAAATATCCCCTTAGGCCAAAAAATGGATCTAAATTGCCTCCAGTCCATGTCAGCCAGATTAGGGACATGTCATTGTTCATTTGTGACAATCATGTTTAGGGTTAATGTGGCAACTTTCTTCCTCTCCTGAAACTCTGGGGTCAGATCTCAAAGAGACATTTATAACTATCCTAAGATTTCAGGTAAAGAAACAGAGAGACAGGGGGCGGAGCCAAGATGGCGGAGTAGAAAGACTCACCTATGATAGATCCGAACCCACAGCCCATAGATTTCCTGTAAAAAGAACTCCTGACAAATTCTGGAACAGTAGAAGCCGTGCAGCAACACAGTGAAGGAGATTTCTGCTGCAGAGAGTCCTGAAAAACCCACCGCAAAGGTACCCTGGACGGGAGCGGAGTCTTGCCCTGCCGAGCACTCCCCTCCCCCGCCCCGGCCACGCGGCACTGAGAGGAGCGAGCAGAGCCCTGCAGGCATCAGGGACCTGGATCTCCGGCAGCGGCGAAGGTCCCTCCACCCACAGACGCACAGGTCAGTGAGAGAGACGGGCTGAGAGGGGAGCGGGGGATCTCCGGGACTCGGACCCCCTGGGAAGCGGCCGCTGTGGCAGAGGCTGAGGCAGCTCAGCCAGAGACTCCCGGAGCAGGCTGGAGCTCCACCTCAGCTCCACTACAAAGGATCTCTGTAAAAAACCCCTGAGGGAACTGAGCCTGAGAGGCGGCCCTGCCCCCACCTGAGAACCAGCAGATAAGC
>JAQQSK010004395.1:0-24650 GCA_028658325.1 Potorous gilbertii
CCTCTCTGTCTCTCTCCCTCTTCCTCTCTGTCTCTGTCTCTCTCTCCCTCTCCCTGTCTCTCTCCCTCTCTGTCTCTCTCTCTTTCTCTATCTCTCTCCCTCTCCTTCTCTGCCTCTCTCCCTCTCTGTCTCTCTCTTTCTCTCTTTCCCCCTCCCTCTCTCCCTCTCCCTCCCTATCTTTCTCCCTGTCTCTCTCCCTCCCTGTCTCCCTCTCTCCCTCTCTCTCTCTCTCTCTCCCCCCATCTCTCCCTTTCCCTCTCCGTCTCCCTATCCCTCTCTCTGTCTCTGTCTCTCCTTCCCTCCGTCTCCGTCTCTCCCTCTCTCTGACTCTGCCTCTCTCTTTCCCTATCTCTCTCTCCCTCCCTCTCTCTGTCCCTCCCTCTCTCTCTCCCTCCCTTTCTTTCTCTCCCTGTCTGCCTCTCTCTCCCCCCCTCCTCCCTGACTCCCCACTTCCCTTTTATTCTTCCCTTATCTGTCTTTGCTCTCTCTCCCCCTTCCTCCCCCTTGCTTCCCACTCCCATCCACTTTAACCCAGGGCAAAAAGGAGTGTGAGGGATGTGAAGTGAGGGAAGTTTCCTAATATTTGAAAGAACCTTCAAGGTTCTGTGGAAAGTTGAGTTCTAGGAAAGTACCCCTTAACCCCAAATCTTTTTCTTCCCTGTGGCTCAAGATGCCATGAGAGATTTATTCCCCTGGGTCAAGCATTGCCCTTTCTGGTTAGTCTCCTTTTAAAATCCAGGTTCTACTCTTGGGGAGTAATAACCCTTTAAATGGTTCCTGCCTCTAGGAAAATTTGCTTGTTGAAATTGTTGTTTGGAGTGCGTTAGTGTTAAAATGCTTATTATAAAGATCGCTTGACTTTTCGCTGAAAGAGAATCAGGAATTCTGATTAGGAAAAAGCTTGGCCTTTGGCTGAAATCTCATTGTGAATGAGCTTCTCCCAGAAATCCTAATCAAATGCAAGACTCTCTTTGCAGAGGCAAAGGACTGGGTGTTACCTTTGTGGAAGCGTGGTTGGTTAGGCTGAATTGCTTTATTTCCCTTTTTTCTTCCTCTTAATTGCAGGAAATGACTCTGGATGGGAGGAGGCAATAGATTTTTAGGAAATGTATACTAATGAAGATGATATAAAAACAAAAGATACCAACAAAAATAGAACTTAAAAGCCTGTTGAAGCAACATCTTCCTCCTGACCATCAGGACCCGGCAGCAGTGTGGAGTGAGAACGCTGGGCCTGGAGCAGAAGGAAATGGAGATGAAGAAGGCCCCTGACACAAATTTTTCCCTACAGCTACTTTACCTAGGGCTAGTCCCGGTACCAAGATATAAAGCTGCTCTTAACTGCAAGTCATTTCTTTGGCCCTCTCCCTAGCTATCCCCATCTCTCCATCCCCACAAATGCTCAGTTTCTCTGTAGGGGAGGGAAGGCAAATTCATTGCTTTCTGGAGAGTTTAACTCAGAGGAACAAAGATATGTGCCTGAAAGAAATTCAGTATGGTCAGAAGAGCGTACTCTTAATTTTTAGAAATTTTGCCATAATTTTTTCATTACCTTCATTTCCAAATATATGAGCCCCTCACCCCTATCCAGGAAGCCATCCCTTATAACAATAAAAAAGAGAGAAAACAGTTTAATAAAACCTTCATTTCCAAATATTCTTCCACCACCATCACCCAAGGAACCATCCCTTATAACTAATAAAAAAGCAAGAGGGAAAAACAGTTTGGTAAAACTAACCAACATTTTAGTGGAATATGACAGTATATGTAAGTATTCCATACCCTGAGTGCCCCATTTCTCTTTCCAAGCCAACCTTGATCATAATCAGAAGAAATACTCCTGGCAAAAGCAACGTCCATTCTAGGAGGCAAAACACTTCTCTGCAGGTAAATCACTTTATCTGCCCTCTGTCTTATCAGTAAAGCAGAGGTGTGAGAACTAATGACTTCAGAGTGGGAAGGTCCTACGTGCCTAAGGGCCAAGTGAGCCTATTTGTTCCATCTTCCCCTGCCTACCAACTAATCAATAGATGCCATGCCCTTCTCATACTCCTACAACCCCACATTCCTTGAGGAATTCTTCCCCAAATGGAAGCAAAATGACATTTCACACATATACTGCCTCCCCCCTCCCCACAAAGTTAGGCAGAGCTGTGCAAAACCATCAACCTCACTCTCCCCCCAGGATTCATTGGAATCCAGTGGTGAGATACAGATCCAGACAACTGTCGATGACTAGGGATGTAGTAGGGGCCTAATTTAGAACAGCTATATAGCTATCCTGCCTGTATAGGTACGTACAAATGCTTTCTTGATGTATTTTCATTTGTCTGCTATTAGAAAGCAGAAGCAGTGCCAGTGATACTGCTTTATGTAGTCTACAATGCTGTTCCTGCAATGCTTAGGTCTTCTTTATCTGAAAAAACAAAACAAACAACTCAACACTGACTCTGCCACTTCCTTAAGTTATTATCATTCTCTCCCTACCTATTCACTGCTCAATTTTCAAAGAGAGTAGTCTATACTTGGCTGTTTCCACTTTTTTACCACCCACTCATTTCTCAGTCCCTAGAAACCTGGCTTCCTTTTCTATCCCTTCACTGAAACTGACAACATATTTCAACCAAATTTATAAATCAGTTCACTTATTTATATATATTTATAGGGTTAGAAATGAGTCCTGAATAAAGCATCCAGACATCCATTAAGAGATGGGCTCCACTAGACTTGTTTGGGATTTTTCAGAGCAAGAAAGAGATATAAACTAAGAGATTGATGATTAAACAAATTTCAGGCTATTAAATAAATGCTACTATATAAACTGATTTAATAATTAGTTGTCAGGTCTACATGCTGTTTCAAAACCCAACTTTGATATTGAATAGCTAACTGCTGAATAATATTCAGTTCAATAAGCATTTTATTAATCAACAAGCAATTATGAGTTCCTACCATATGCCAGGTACCACTATGTTAGGGAACCAAAGATAGCATTAAAAAGTCCTTGTGGTCAGGTTGTTTATATGGACAGATAAGTAAATATACACACACTTAGGTAAATAAAAAAACCTATGCAAAATACATACAAAGTAGTTTCTAAGGGGAGCACTAATTACCGCAATTCAATTAAAAAATTCCATTTTCAGTTCCAAATTCTTTTCCTTTCTCCTTCTCTTTTACATATTGATTAATAAGAAAAGCAAAATCTATTATAAATGTACATAGTCATATAAAACAAATTCTCACATTAGTCATGTCCAAAAAAAATTTCTTTTTTGAAAGAAAATATGCTTCCATTTGTACTTTGAATCTATCAGTTCTCTGTCTGGTGATGGACAGCATGTTTCATCATGTGTGCTTTGGAACTGTGGTTGGTCATTGTGTTAATCAGAATTCCTAAGTATTTCAAAGTTCTCTTTACAATACTGTTGTTATTATATAAATTATTCTCCTATATCTGCCCATTTCACTTTGCATCAGTTCATATGTGTCTTCCCAGGTTTTTCTAAAACCCTCCCTTCATTATCTCTTACAGCACACTAGTTTTCCATCATATTCATGTATCATAATTTGTTCAGCCAATTCCTCACCTGATGAGTACCTTCTCAGTTTCCAATTCTTTGCCTCCACAAAAAGAGTTGCTATAAGTATTTTTGTCCTTTATGGATCCTTCTCCTCTGTGGTATCTCTTTGGGATATAAATATGTTAGCAGTACTGCTAGATCAAAGTGTATAAACAATTTAATAGCATTTTAGGCATAGGTTTAAATTGCTTTCCAGAATTTTTGAATTAGTTTACAATTCTACCAACAGTGCATTAATGTACCTAGTGTACATCCTCTTTAGCACCTATCATTATACTTTTTTGTCAACCTAGTCAATCTGATAGGCATGAGGTGGTACCTCAGAGTTGTTTTCACTTGCATTTCTGTAATTATTAGTGAGAAAATTTTTTCATGTGACTTATTGATACCCTTTCATATCCTCCTTTGAAAATTGTCTATTTATATGCCTAGAGGGGCCAAGGTCTCCCACTGCATCCTAGGCCATGTCCAGTCATCCTGATGAATATCATCTGGTCCCTAGATCCAGATGTCGCAGGAGGAAAACGCGAGACTGGGGACCTTGCAGGCCTTCCCTCACTCAAAACAAAGTCAAGTGCAAGTCATGTCATCATTTCTCTGGTAGCATGGTCTTCTTCTTCGGCAACAAAGGACGAACACAACAACAATTTGTATCCCTTGACCATTTGTCAACTGGGGAATGGCTCTTAGTCTTACAAACATAACTAATTTCCCTATGTATCTTAGTAATGAGACTTATCAGACAAACTTCCTACAAAGAACCGCCCCCCTTCAGTTTGCTGCTTTTCTTCTAATTTTAGTTGCATTGATTTTGCTTTTACAAAATTTTTTTTAATTTTATGTAATCAAAATTATCCCTTTTACTTCACTTCCTATGAATCTCTTTATCTCTTGTTTGAGCATTACCTCTTCTTTTATCCATAGATCTGACAAATAATTTCCATTTTCTATTAATTTGCTTTTGATGTTACTCTTTATGTTTAAATCATGTACCCATCTTGAGCTTATCTTGATATATTGCGTGGGATGTTGGTCTCTACTTCCTACCAGACAGTCTTCCTGTTTTCCCAATACTTTTGCTGAATTGTGAGTTCTTATTCCCAAATAGCTGGGATCTTTGAGGGGATCAAATAATGCTTTGTTAATTTTGGGAGAGGAGTAGGGCATCACAAGGGGTTGGACAAGACCAAAGCAATTGAATAACTACAAAAATGTTCATTTGATTCTGTTTATTATATGCCTAATCTGTTTCACAGCTCAGCCTCCCTGTTTCTTATCCAGTACCAAATTGTTTTGCGATTACAGATTTGTAATAGAGTTTCAGATGTGATACTACTTCCTTCCCATTTTTGTCATTGAATCCCTAGATATTTATGACCGTTTGTTTCTCTCGATGAATTTTGTTATTGTTTTTTCTGGCTCTATAAAATAATTCTTTGGTAGTTTGGTATAGCGCTGAATATATTAATTTAAGTAGTATTTTCATTTTTATTAATTGTTTTGGCTTACATAAGGGCAATTAATATTTCTCCAATTTTTTAGATCTTTATTTGTATAAAGATTGTTTTGTAATTACGTTCATATAATTCTTGTATGTGTATTGTCAGGTAGATTCATAAATGTTTTTTACTATCCTTGCTTATCGTAAGTGGAATTTCTTTTTCTATTTCTTCCTGCTGAATTTTATTCTTATTTGGAGAATTGTCAATTATTTGTGTTGTTTATTTTATATCCTCCAACTTTGCTGGTAATTTTTTTAAATGTTTCAAATAATTTTTTAGTTGATGCTCCAGAGTTCTCTAAGTAAACTTTCATATCATCTGCAAAAAGTAATAAATTTTGCTCCTTCTTTGCCTATGCTTATTCCTTAGATTTATTTTTCTCTTCTTAGTGCTATAAATAGCATTTTGAGTACAATATTGAATAATAATGGTGATAACTGACAACTTTGCTTTATCCTTGATCTTACTGGAAAAGCTTCATAGCTTATCCAAATTACAGATAATTCTGGCTCCTGATTTTCAATAGATACTACTGTTGTATTTTGTCAGAAGCTTTTTCTGCATCTATTGAAGTAATCATATGATTTGTGTTGAATTTGTTATCAATATAGTAAATTATGCTTATAGTTTTCCTAATACAAACCAACCCTGAATTTCTGAATTCATAAATCTAACCTGCTCAGAGTGTTTGATTTTTGTGATATACTATTACAAGAAAGGCTTCCTGTAACAGTGACACCTGGACAAGAGCTTCTGACTCCAGGAGGCAAGAGTAGGGGGATATTCCAGGCATGGAAGATAGTTTGTGCAAAGACTGGCATTGGAGAAATATCATGCATGTGGAGAAGCAAGTGGCCCAGTCTGACTGGCACATGGAATGCATGAGTCATAGAAATGTGTAATCATCTTGGAAATATAGATTGCAACTATACTGTGAAGGGTTTTAAATGTCAAAAAAGACATTTGTATTTTATCCTTCCAACAACAGGGAGCTACTGAAGTTTCTTAAGTAGAGGAGTGACATGGCCAGATCTCTGCTTTAGGGATATCAATTTGGAAGCTATGTGGAGCATGTTTGGAGAGGAAGGGACTGGATCCATGGAGATCACTTAGAAGGCTACTGCAAAAGTCCAAGCAAAAAATGATGGGATGCTGGTAGAGAGAAGTGATTGATGTGAAATATATTTGAGATGGAGAATCAACAAGATTTGGCTAATGAGTGAATGAGGGATAAGGAAGAGGGAAGGGTGGAGTATGATTTTTAAAATTGTGAGCCTGAGTGATTGAAGGATGATGGTTCCTTCAAAAGAAATAGGGAAGCAAGGAAAAGAGGAGAGGATTTTGGGGAAAAGATAATGAATTGTTTTTTGTATGTTGAGTTTGAGATGCCCATTAGAAATCTTGGTGATGATATCAAGCATAGCTTTGGAGATGTGGGACTGGAAATCTGGAGAGAGATAAGGAACGAATTTGTAAGTGACTGAAACTTTGTAAAGTTTGTAAAATTCTTAATATTCTAAGCCTGATTCATATTAACTCCATTCTTAAAGAAAGAGGTACACTGTAACTCTTTTCGCTTTAAAGAAAGACTTTTAGCAGGTCTTTTTTTTTTTTTAAGAATCCATATCAACAGTTTATCTTCAAGGTTGTGCATAGGCTGGAAATTCTCTTTGTGGCAGCTTTCTGGTCCATTGCAACTTTGTAATTTACAAAAGTTACCTCATTTGATATTCACAACATTTCCATATTGCTTTAAGGGAGGTTGTGATTATGCAGCTTTCTGGGTCAGTTTCGGGTCCCGCCCCTTCTGGGCACCTAGGGAAATGACTAGGTCTTCTGAGTTCTGTAGACTAAGAATCTAGTTTGTGATTGCACTGTTAGCTTAAAACTCAGACCTCTTAACTACAACCATCATTAAGGCACTGAGGCAATGGAAAGAGGTTCTGGCTTCAAAGGATTTAGGGTAAAATACCACTTCAGCTACTTATTACTGAGTGGCTTTGGATGAGTCACTTATCTTCTCTGGATTTAGTTTCCTCATCTGTAAAATGAGAAGATAGAACTAGGAGACTTCAAAGGATCTTTTAGCTCCAAATCGTTGGGCTAAAATAATGCAGAAATATTTTGACTGTCTCCTAAATGGGAAACTGAATGCCTTGACAGACAGTATAGACATTTATTCAATAACTAAATATAAATGAAGCGCCTGCCGGGGCTCTGGGAACCTTGGGCTTCCTGAGACTATTCTGACGTCACAGAAAACGCAGCCAATTATCTCGCGTTCCGTTCTTTTCATTCTTTCCTCCATTCCGGTGATCATTTCATTAGTATTTTTGCTTCGTGCTCTTTTTTTCCAATCCCCATAGGGCTCCACGATCTATGGACACATTATGGAAGATTAATGTCGCAAGGTTCCCTATAAAATGCGAAGCCGTCCTGTGCACACGCGGGCCCCGGGAGAGGGGCAGCAAGGCCCAGGCCCGCCGCGGCAGAGCCGAGACCTCCGGAGGAGGAGGAGGAGGAGGAGGAGGAGGGTCACCCTGTCGGAAGCGGGGTGGGCGGGGCGAGACTGGCGCCGGAACCGCGGCGTCACTTCCGTCCAGGCTCCCTCGCCAGGCATTGTGGGTGGCCGGCCGGAGTCTCCTGGAGACGACTATGGCCGGGGATGCGGGAGGTCGCGGTTGCCCAGGCTCGGAGATGCTCTTGCACCCGGAGCTGCTGTCCCAGGAGTTCCTGCTGCTCACGCTGGAGCAGGTGAGGCGCCGCCCGGCCAGGCCAGGGAGTGGGCCGGCCCGGGAGCGGGGTCCGCCGGCCCTCGGACGGGTCGTGATGGCGATCGCAGCCGCCCGCGGGAGCCCCGGCGGGCCCAGGAGGGAGGCCCTCGCGTCCTGGCCCGAGGCTCGCCTGGCCCGGCCCGCCACACCCCTCGGCGTCCGAAATGGTTTGGACGGCGACGGGGTGCGGGCCTCCTCCCTTTCATTCATTCCACCCGAGCTTCCAGGTGCCAGCCTCGGAGGCCCGGGCAGCCCGCGGAGGAGGCCCGGTAGGTGAGGATGGAGGGAGGGAGTTACCTTAACCATAAGAGCCCCTGGTCCGTGGCACGGCCTCAGAACGAGCCCAGCAGGTAGTGGGTGCGAGCCTTGTCCCGTTATCCTGGCGAAGAGACTGAGACAGGGGCTTGAGGGATTGCGGAGCACCGGTAAGTCGTAAGTCCTGTATTCTGACTTTAACCCCGGCACCTATGTCACTGCCACATGTGGCTGCGCAGAGGGAAAGGAGAGAGGGAGGCCAGGAGCTAGCACGGAGGGAGGAGATGAGACAGAAGAAAAGTGGAGCGTGGTAGGAAACCCCCAGAAGTTTGGGGAACCCACCCTGCCCCGGCCTTGTGTGTCCGTCTTAATTTCAGGGCCTTGCCTCTATTGATTATTTCCAATTTATCCCGCAGATAACTTCTTTGTATATAATTGCATTATTTCTCCCATATTCGAGTCTGTCATTTACTTTTCTTTGTAGCCTTATCACTTAACCCTTATATCCTTAGCATCTTAGGCACTTAATAAAATTGACTGAATAAATTGACTGCCTGATGCTTGAGGTAATTTTCCATGTTCCTTTTTTTCCCCCTACTCAATTATATAGACTATTAAGTTAAAATAACAGTGTTGTGAGGGGAAAACTACTGGATTTAGAGTCAGAAAAATTGGATTCATTTATACCAATTAACTAGCTGTGAAACTATGGGTTCATTTATACCAGTTAACTAACTGTGAAACTAGGTAAGTCATTTCACCTTTCTCTGCATCAATTTTATCATAGGGAAGGTGGTAATATTTGCATTACCTACCTACCTGATAGGCTTGTTGGTCAAATGAAATAATGTCTGTAAAATACTGTATAACTATGAAGGTTTTACATGTTGTGCATTTATGTTTATGTTGTCTAATGATATATTTTCTAATCAATAAAGGTCAGAAATGAAGATCAGAAATCTCAAAATGTTTTTTAAAATTGTTTTTAAGTTGGTAAAGGATTTAAATGTGTAGAAAAGTTATGGTTCATCATAGAGGGGAAAAAATAGAGTAATTTGTGTTCATTTGGAAGAATAGCAAAGAGTGTGTTGAGAGCTGGGTGGTACTTTTGCACAATTGTCCTAAAAGACATCACTGCACTTTCAGGCCTTTCTGGAAAGAAATAGGGGGTAGTATCCACTTAATTTTCCATTCCCAATTCAGCCTCTGTTCTTGAATCAACTTTGAAGAAATAAGCATTATTTCTTAATTGGATGTTTTTAGAATTTGAAACTGCAGTGTCATGTAAAGCTATGTATTATCATAGATGGGCTTGTTTCATTCTTTCTGTGGGCATCCTCCAGTGCCTGGCACCTAGTAGGCTCTTAATAAATGCTAGTTGATTGATTGTTTGAACTTTTTCATACCATAACTACTCTCTTGAGCCCTGTAAATGAATTGGGAGTGGAGTAGAGGTAATACAAGATTTCCATTCTGTTGATAAAGGAAAAAAGTTATAATTGTATCTTGCCTTTTGTTTTCCAGAAGAGTTAAAGACTGGAAGGGGATGATGAGGTGAAAAAAGGCATAGTTAGGATGTTTGGATGATGGATGGGAACAGCAAAACAAAACAAAAGCAGTGGTGAATAGTATACAGAGCAGATTGCTCTAATGATATACACTACTGCCAGCCTCAGAAATAGCTTTCCGAAGGTACAGATTCCAATACATTCTTGCAGTTATCGGGATATAAGGAATAATACTTTTAGATACTAAATGCGGTGCTAGATGCTCATAGTGATATATAAGTGATATATCATAATGACAATGCTCTTAAATGCTCTACTAGATCAGACTGGTTGTCCAACACAGAAGTGAGACTTAGTGACAGTAAAAAAATTTTCTGAGGAGGACATAGTAGATAGTTATTTTTATATTTGGTAAAGTTTATTATACTCCTGAATATTATCATTTTCTTCCTGTTTATATGACTACAGTAATCAGTGTGTGGTGCTAAGTATTCTTTTTGCTTGTAAAGGTAGTCTAGGTTTCAGCCCTAACCCGCTGTTTGAAAACTTGATTGATACTGTTACAATGCTTCTTGTATTTTTCCTCTATGTATATCTTGGTCTTTTCTAGTTGTTATTAGTAGACTTTTTTAGGTGAGGAGAAAAGGAGCTTGTAGATTATGACAATGGCCTTAAAAGCTTATTTCGTTACCATGTTAATGTTTTGAAAATATCTTGGTTCTCTTTTCTACAGAAGAATATAGTTGTTGAAGAGGAAATAAAGATCAACAAAGATGACCTGACTGATCTCTATGTTCAGCATGCCATACCTTTGCCTCAAAGGGAATTACCAAAAAGTAGATGGGGGAAAATGATGGAAAAGAAAAGAGGACAAAATGAATTGAAAAATGAGCATAAAAGGTACTTTTGTAATGCTTCTGGTTTTAATTTCATATAGTTGGCACCCTTGAAAATATTACAAAAATGTATGGTGTAAAGGTAACAATAGCTAGTCAAATACCTTTAGAACTGAAGAATTAGAATTCCATAGAATGGAAGAAGTATGGTTCAACACCAGTTAGTATTAAAAGTATCTGAAAGATGCAGTGGTTGCAAGCTCAGTATGAGTCGATAGTATGACGTGGAAGCTAAAACTAACAGAAGTTTGGACTTCATTAAGAGAAGTATAGTGTTCAAAATGACTGCCCTGGTCAGATCCAGCTAGAATATTGTTTTCAGTTTGGTGTACCACATTTTACGACGGGGATGTGTAGGGTGAATCATGCATAGAGGAGGGTGAGCAGACTGTTTAGGGGTCTGGAAGCAGCCATACAAAGGCCACAGGAAAGAGCTCTGGATGTTTATTTAGCCTAAAGAAGAACAAGCTTGGTGCGGTGGAGATGTGCGAAGAGATACATGGTTGCCCTCTTTAAGTATTTGAGGAGCTGTCGTGTAAAAGAGGTAAAGGACCTGTTTTACTTAACTCTAGAAGACAAAACTAGGAGCAGTGGCTAGAAGTTGGAGAGAACGAGCCATAGGCTTAATGGAAGAGAAAACTGCCTGACAATGTAGGGCTTTCTCAAAATGCAGTATTAGGTTTTCCTTTCATTGGAGGTCTTCAGATGAAGGCTTGGATGGCAATTTGTCAGTTTAGAGGCTATTCCTGTTTAGGTACAACTTGGACAAGCCCTTTCTTCCGCTCAGATTCTATAGTTCTGAGGTTTTCAGAGCCTGTGTGCTGACAAAACGGGGCCTGGGAAAAATAGGCTCCAGGAGTAGGTTCAGCCATTTCACTGGCTTTCTGTCCTTGGTTCTGTTTGTTTTCATCAGAATCACTTCCAGATTGGTGGGGATTCACCAGAGGTAACTGCAAGCCCTGGGAGCCCTTCGAGCTCTCCGCTGTGTCTTTTCACTGGGGCTTAACGGAGGCTCATCACTTTTTGGTACCTGCTCTTACGTAGGTCGTGCCTAATTCAGGAAACAGTTATAGTGCTTTGATGTTCCAAGGGGCGAGTCGTTAGTCCATTTCATTAGAGCTTTCTGCTGGAGACTATCATTGTTGGTCCCATCCTACTGTGATTCCCAAAGTTTTGCTCTATGCTGTAGCTACAGACTGAACAAGAAATCCTACCTAGGCATCTCACAGATGTGTGCCAGTGATCACGAGGTAACAAGACTAGGAGGGCATAGTAGACTGATTATTAGGGAATTAATAACTGTTATTGCAAAGACAACTCAAACCCCTTGCCTCATTTACAGCATGTTACCAGAGTCATCTTCATATACAAAATCCACCAAATTGTTAATATTCTGTTATCATTATCTCAGTGTCAGGCTGGTTAAATACTACTATTGCAAAAACTTCACTACATTAGATAGTTGGGCCTCTAAGCATAAAGCTTTTTGTTTGCTTGTTGGTGAACATGCCCTTTTAACTCAAATTATGTCACCCTTTGTCTTAAAGGTTATGTGATAAAATAATTTGTGTGTTGCCATTGGCTTCCAATAATTTGTAACAATTTATACTGTGGCAGTCTCTTTAGGGATGTCAATGAAAAGACTTTTTATAAATACCTTGCTGTAGTTGCCTGTTTTGATTTATAATGTGACAGTTCTCACATGATTGGCTCAGTGTTTTTTGAGCACAGTTTTAATGATACCATAGCTATAATTAAGAAACTCTGGCATGTGAAAGTCCAGATTTGCACAAAAAATAAAGAGGGTGATTTTGGTTTATTAAAGGCATCACAATATAATTTACTTCATCAAACTCCTCCTCATGCATTTAAAATCATTTGATTTATTAGAATGAGCTAGCTAACCACTTTTCCACAAACAGATCTATTCCATAAATTTAGGTTCTTAATTGTACTGGGTTCACAAATGAAACTCATGATCAGTTTACCATGTATGACTGAATGTATAGATTAGCCAGCAGTGATTAAAGTATAAAGACACTGGATATGGTGCCACTAATAAGACTTTATAGCAAATATCCAAGGTACCTTTTCTTTGTATATCATTTATTTAAGGAAATGGAATCACTATGGTACTTCGATCATAGATTTTGCTAACATGTTAAAGGTTTAATGCAGTCTTCTAATTCAGTATCTAATCTAAACTATTGCTGAAGGCAAAGACAGTAATAGAAACAGGTATTTCTAAAGAAGTAGGAGAATATTATTTATCTAAATTTTTGGAGGAAGTTTGGTTATTAGTGTAGATTTCCATTTTTAAAACAACCTCTATTACCTTGAATGTACATTAAAGCTGAGTTTCATTGTATAAAACATTGGGATAAATTACTGATAATTATTTTCCTCTTTTGCAGCTGCAAACTTGGTTGCTAGTACTTAAGTATAGTTTTACAAATTCCCCTCACATACACAATGCTTCATACCTCCGTTCCCCACTTTAAAAAAATAAAATAGCTTACTTTGCATTTGAATTTCATTTAACTGGTTTACTAGTCCAGATGACATTTTTCAAAAGTTAAAAGATTTCTGTATTTTTCAGGGATGTGAGTGTGGAAGGTTTACGGAAAAGACCCCTCATTGTCTTTGATGGAAATTCAACAAGTACAAGCATAAAAGTGAGAAAGACTGAAAATGGAGCTAATGATCATCTGAAGCCTCCTCCTTCAGTAGGCATTACTAACAATACCTTTAGGAAGTTCCCAAATTCAAATGCTTCCTCCCTTATTCTGCCTTCCACACTGCCTACAGACATTAAAGTGGAAACCAATAATGACACTAAACAGAACCATGTGCTAATGACTAGTAGGAGTACATTGACCAATGTAAAATCACCACCTTTATCTCCTGTTGGGGGAACTACTGTTGTGAAATTAAAGAGAACTGTTCCAAAAGAAGAAGCAGAATCAGTGGTAGGTATATAATGGTTTTCATACTAAATAAAGGATCTGAAAAGTGAGTGGTGAGGCTGAGATGTCACCTATTCATATTGGATCTATTTATGTTTTGTTTTGTTTTTTACTTTTTCATTTGTGAATATTGTGAGACTTGGAAAACTAAAGAATAACCATGCTTTCACTCTGTCTCTTTCACTTTTTTATCCATTTTTAATATGTCTTTACAGGACCTATTTTTTGGTCCGAAAAACACATTCTACTAATTCTAACTTCATTTGTTTTTACTGGTAGAAGGTTGCTAATATGCATTCTTCTTTTTTGAGGACTGTTTAGAGAACTCAGTGTTATGCTGTGTTCAGTTAATATCATTTAACATTTGAATGCTTGGAATTATAAATTTATAGTGTGATAAACTTAGCGAATGTATCTAGTAGAAGTTTTAATCTGTTAGGTGAGTATTTCAAGATAGGTTAGCTAGCTAACTCTTCAAAAGAATATATCTTGTGGTATTTGTGTGTGTGTATGCACACATGTATATATACACATGTATATACGTACACATATATTCTTACAAGGAATTCTTACAAAGAATTCACTTTTTAACAGGAGAATTTAGGTTAGATCATTTCCCTAATTTGTTTCTCATTGTGCTTGAGGAGGTACTCTGACAGTCATTCTTCACACTAACTGTGGGGTGATTTTTAGTTTGTTTTTAGTTTGATTTATGTGTTTAGATTGGGGAAGGGGATGGTATCTTATTGATGATTTATTCAAATACCACCCTCATTTTACAGACAAGGAAGAGGTCTAGAAATCACTTTTATGATAATATTTTTTGAGGGGAGGATCATACAGGAGAGCGTAACTCCATATGGTACAAATAAAATAGATCTTGTAAGACCTATAAGACAACTTTTAAGTTGTGGGCAAGAAAGCCACTACAGATATTATGTAGATGATGATTTAAGTGGCACTTGTATAAATAATATTTTTGTACCCACCATATGGCTTACTCTTTTGGGGGGTGTGGGGAGGGTTCTAGACTTGTGATTTTATTGGTTATAGGGAACTTATGGTGAGGAACCCCTCCACCAATGCAGATTGGCTAAAGTAGGGTCACAGAGTCAGTATTTCAGAGGGAGGATTTGGAACCAGGTCTTCTTGACTCTCTAGCCACTTTGGATAGTTAACACTCTTCCATTTTTCCAGTATCTGTGGCATTTATTTTGTTGAACATGAAATAAAATGTATTTCCACCAGATGGCAGCAGCGATCTGCTGTACCACCATCTTCGTAAACTTGTGGCTGTTGTATATAATGTTTTGTGTTTCATTGAAATACATATAATTTATTGAATTATCTTTCTTTTCAGAGTGAGTTAAAGCCCACAGAAGCAAAGAGGAAGATCCAGCATGTTACATGGCCATGAGTGAATGGGGTTCCCCAAAATGTAAATATATCCTATAACCATAGATTTCAGAAAAAAAGGTCACATTTATTGACCTGTTTAAGTACTACATTTACAGGGATTCTGATTGCTGTGGAATTTTCTTAAAAGGTTTCAGACAGCCTTGCAGATAAGTTCCAAACAGTTTCCTTCCCCTTCAGCACTTTTTCTTTTTAATGTTTCTCTGTCATACAGTGGTAGTCAGATAGTTAAAAATCTGTATTTTTTACTAAAGGCGTGATGTATGTCATTAATCACCTTGGCCAAATGGCTGTTCGCAAGTTTGATAATAAGCTTTCTGATTCAGCACAGAAATAATTTTCACCAGACAACTTCAGAGTATGTGATAATTTTCTAAACTTTTGTTCATCTCCCACTCTTTCTTTATTATAGCCAGCTTAGTGGGTTTCCTCCATTAGTATGTGCTCAGTAGAAGAATGTTTGTCATGTAGATGTATCAGCAAATACTACTAAACTTATTCTCAAGAGATCACCAAGTAAAGTGAATTCAGAACATGACTGTTAAACGTAATCAGAATTTACCTGTAAGCTGCGACTGTTTTTATGGTTTCCTTAGCCACAGGTAACAAAAAGAAGCAGCTGCTGCTACTTTCATTGATGGAACACTAATAATGGCAGACTGGTTTAGTTATGAATTGTTGAGTATAATGATGTTTAATTTAAAGTTTACCCGCCTGGGGGAATTTACATGTCACCCTTTGATCTGTTATGACCTTGCACTTGAGAATATAGATGCATTTGAAGTTAAAGAAATTTGAACATATAGAAATGATCAATTCAAAGGGCTATTAAAATAATAGTAGCTCTTGAGTATGTGCTACTGCAGGCAACCTTATTAGATACTGTCAATACTCCTGGATAAGAAAGAGAATTATATTAGTTGTATGCATAGAGGCAAGGGGAAATGTTCTGGAATAGTCAGAAGAAAAGATTGTGGAGTTAGAAATTTGCTACAAAGGAAATAAGAACTGTCTGTTTGAACTCTTAACTAGGTATGATACTGCTGGTATATTTTAATGGCCTGTCATGTGAATGGGCATTGTCTTAACTCTTTAATCACCATACATTTTAATTTATTAAAACAATTTGTTTTAGTGGGCATACAGCTCTGATTTTGCAGTGGAAGTAAAGAAGGATTCACTTTACGTTAATATGCTTTACATCTAAATTTTCTTGAAAACATTGCTTACATAAAGTACTTGTATGGTCGACCTGAAACTTGGGGTAGGATTTTTCCAATGTTTTGTAGAATAGTACCTTTACTTTTTGATGCTGAGCATATTTACTTGAGTTTTTAGTTCTTCACCAGCCTTACAGACTGTAATTTCGCTTTGTGGATAATACTTTATTAAATTCCAACCCATGATTTCTTTTTTTAAACATCATATTCAGCTCAGGCTGTATAACCTGTACTATGTGTAGTTAAATAGATAAAGCCTAGGTGTTGATGATTTTTGGATATGTGGTAATCTGCAGGGCTGATTTATATGATCTTGGAGGACAACTACAGTCATAAATGTATATGTTTGAATATTTACACAATTACAAATTTGGAGTAGTGTGTAGATATATTTTGCATTTTGTAGTCACTTAGCTTTCATTGCCATTTCTCTCTCAGTTGAGTGAAAATTATCCTATTGGCAATTCTTAGTCAATGGAAACATTGTAATTGCTTTTATTACTCAATGAAATTAATTTCTTATTTGTGTGTTTAACATACAGGTTAAGTTGGTAATAACAGCTGAACTGTGTAACACCATTGCTTCAAATTGAAGTTTATATTATGGTCATTCAGAGTAAATGCACATATGGCAGCACATTATTAAGCTAATTTTTCTGTTGAAACATTGTGGAGAAGTCAGAATAGAAGAGTGCCATGCCCACGTACGTATATAATATGAGCATCTTCTCAAGGTATAGATGCATTTTCTCTTAATCCAAGAAAAACCTTTCTCCACATAATAATGCACGTTAAAGGACAGATGTTGGGGAGTAAAAGTGTTGGAAGCTCAGTGTTTTAAATTTTTGTGTCGTGCGTTTGTGTCTCTCTTTTTATGATGGTTTTAAAGGGCTTTGGAAGAACTTGGTTTGAACTTAGAAGAACTTCTTTCTGGATCTTCCTTCATTCAGTAATGTTTTTCAAATCTAAGTTGTAGTTTCTAATTCTACCATCCACACGAGCCAGATTCTCTTAGTGTAGGGGTAGGCAAGATGGTATTGGTGTCACTATGTGGCCTGATGAAATTTTAGTAGCATTATGTCACTTCTTCTCCCATCATATATACCTTTTAAAAAATTTTTTTATTCCTCTTTCCTTCCTCTTGAGTTTCCTTTAATTTTATCCATTTTTTCCTCTTCTCTACTGCCTAAGCTTGAGTCTTGCCAATGGCACCCTTGGGCATTTTGTCTATTGATGATGTTGAGGGCAGAAGGGATGACTTGCCTTTTCTCTAAGCCCTGGGGGTTGCTTTCACTTTTAAGCCACAAGGCTCCTGTTAACTACAGAGAGCATTATACAGCTATTTTAAATAGCATCACTGGTCTAAAAAGTATTGTACCATTTAAAAATCTCTTTTAAAACCTAGAAAACTACTAGGCACCAGGAGAAGCTGGCTCAGCTAATATTGTGACCATGATCTGTACGTCTTTATTGAATCTCTTCATAATGCACTTCTTGGAATTCTATTTTCCTTGACTTAAGCTGTGGAAGAGGGTCCTCAAAGTGATCTGAAAGCTCATGAAGTAGCAATTACTTTTTTTTAAAGTTTACATTAGGTAAAAATACCAATAGATTGTCATAAATAAGTATTAGCTTCCCTTCACTATTGTGAATTTTCAATTACATTTAGATGCTATAAAATGGTCAAAATGTTCTTTTTTAAAAAGTGTGCTCTTTTACTAAACACTTGTGCAGGTTTTGTACTTCAGTACAGGAAAGTTTAATATTGTAATGTACATTTTTTTGTATGTAAAGATTCTTTTAAGTAGCCTTATCCTTATTTAAATAAAATTAATTCAACTCTACTTTTGAAGAAGTCTGTTGTTTGTAAAGCACGTTCTATTAACATGTAAATATAAGGTGACAATCCTTTTTATTTTATTCAGCTATCCTAAAAGAAGAAATGTATATAGATTTTTATAGCACAGACTTCCATATCTTGACTGGAATATGGTCCAGATTTTCTGAATTGCCAGTAATCTTGGCATGTCTCAGGTCCCAGTGGGAGAGGAACTATAAAAGCTGAGAGTAGAGATGCATTCTGCTATAGAAATTGTCATATGGGAACTTGTCCAGCCTCTTTACAACTCCAAAGGGAAGCTCATTCAAGAAAATAATAAAAAAATCAGAGATTCATAAATGGGGTGGGAAAAGGGAGGGCAGGATAAATTGGTTTGCTCTGCATCTTAATTCTATCCCAGAATTTTAAGCACTGTAAAGGTCCTTTTATTTATATGTTTTATTTTCCCTCTCATCTCTTCTTTCCCCTTGGGTGGTTAGGGGGAACCTTGTAAGAAATATACACAATTAAGCAAAAAAAAAATTCACACATTGGCCATGTGTATATATCTCGTTTTGCATCATGCATCCATCACCTCTCGTCAGGAGGTGGGTAACACTTTTCGTTATCTTATGGAATTGTGCTTGGTCATTGCATTGATCAGAATAAATCTTTCAGAGTTGCTTATCTTTACAGCGTTATTTTATACATTTGATTCTGTTCTCCTCCCTCTGCCTCTGTTTAAAGAAGCCACACCTATCATTCCTTATGGGGCAGTAGTGTTCTGTTACATTATAGTTGTGTCAGACTCGAGGTCAGCACAGTTCCTTAGTGCAGCCTGAACCAAATTAAAATGCAAAATAAAAACTGGGAAATGTTTAACAAAATAAATAAAAATGCAGGGTAACAAAGATTATGTAAATTTGTGGTTTTCTAAATTTGTGGTTTCTGTGGTGTCCCGAGCAAGAATCCCTATGAATGTGCCACAACTCCATTACATTCATATAACATAATTTGTTCCACCTTCATCAGTTGATACCTTGCCCCTTAGTTTTCAGTTCTTTGCCTTTTCATTAAAGATCACTGTAAATATTTTTACACGTTTATGTTCTTTTCCTCTTTTGTCTCTTTTGGGTGACAGGCCCAGTATTGGTACTGCTGTGTCAAAAAACATCATACTTTGCCAAGTTTTAGTTAGTTCCAAAATGGATCGACCAGTTCACAGTTCTATATCAACGGGGTGTTTTCCTGCTGTTCCTCCAATATTTGTCATTTTCTTGTTTTGTCAGCTTTGTCAATCTAATGGGTATGAGATGGAACTTCATAGTTCTGATTATTAGTGATATGGGGCTTTTTTCACATAGCTATAATAGATTAGATTTCTTCCTTTGCAAAAACTGTGCCTGTTGGAATCCTTTAATCGAGAATGGCTCTTATTAGAAATTTGAGCCAGTTCCTTATTACCTTGGAAATGAGATTTTTATTAGAGAACCTTGTTGCAAAGATTTTTATAAAGGTCCCTTTTTAAGTTTATATAAGATTACAAGCTGCTTCAGTATATTCTAGATTACTAGTTTTTTTGATGCACCTAGATCCATAATCTCTGTAATGTGGCATATTCCTTCCAGATGTGCAAAATAAAACCTTTCCAGTTTTATCAGTATAGTAGACAAAAAGCAATATAATGACAAGTCAATAATCTAAAATTTATTGAATAAAGTTAGCCTTTAGACAGAATAATTTTCCATTATATTCCATTCTATGTTGGTAATTCCTGTCTTAGTGAAATTTAGTGAAAATGTCACCAGTTGTACTATTAGAGAAATATATAAAATATATATTTATATATATATAAAAATATATATATTTTTATACATAAAATATATAAAACATCCATCATTTATGTAAGCCTATTCTAAACATTTTATACTTCTACAACATGAAATTAACAGTAGTATTGTTGAAGTTGTAAAGATAGAAGAGATAATATTGATTGATCTCCTTTTGAGTCTCATTTGAATTTTGACTACATATTCAGAAAAACAGAATGGAAGCCAATGAATGCATAAATTTGAGGGTCTGGGAGTAAACATCATAATGTTTTATGCAGTGGCGACTTTGTCTTGGTGTTATTACTTAATACCTTAAATTACTGGTCAGGTTATTAACGGGTGAGACTAAAAAGACAATTTGTGCACAACCTCTGGATTCAGAGGACATGGGTTCAAATCTTGACACTGGCGCTTACCACCTCTGTGACCTTGGGCAAATTTCTGAATTCTCTGGGTCTCATTTTCCTATAAAATTGAGGGAGTTGGCTTTTCTGATTTATAGTTGGGAATTGACTTTTGAGATCTATAAAGCATTGATCCTTTGATTCTCTAATGCATAAGTGATTCTTCACTTATTTCCAATTCCAATTCTTTCCTAGATACTTAGCATGATGTGACTGAAATTTTGGTATTGATATCTTCTAAGAAAAAAATCCAGGAGGTCTTAAAATGTTAGTTCTTTAATTCGTACACTGTTTCAAATATATAGTTTCTAGACAGAAACTTTACTCCCAAGTGTTCATAATATTAATAAAAAATTATGAATATTTAGTTCATTTTCCATGATCATCTTTTGTAATGTATAAGAATTTTTATGTGATTTTAGTTTTTAATTCTTCTCCTTCAAAGCATGTCAAATAAGTAAATATCAAAATGTGACATCATGGTAAAATGGGAAATAATCTAATTTTTAAAATTCATTTACAACTAATTTTAGCCTTACTCAAACCATTAAATACCATTTAGTTAGTGATTGCTTTCAGATGTGTCTATACCAATAATTATATGAAGAGAAAAATAAGCCCATGAAATGTATGCTTACCAGCCATCATTTAGAAAAGAATGTTAGTGCTTAAAGATAGGTAGGTGGCACAATGGATAGAGTGCCAGGCCTGGAGTCAGGAAGACTCTTCTACCAGAGTTCAAATCTGGCCTCAAACATTTACTAGCTGTGTGACCCTGGGCAAGTCACTTATCCTTGTTTGCCTCAGTTTCCTTATTTGTAAAATGAGCTGGAGAAGGAAATGGTAAATCACACCAGTATCTTTGCCAAGAAAACCCCAAATGGGGTCACAAAGAGTCAGACACAATTGAAAAGAAGACTGCACAAGATCTTAGTCCTTAGTCCGTCTCCCTCATCTGCATATAAAGAAGCCTAGATCCAGAGAGGTGCACAGCAGGTTGGTAGCTGAAGTGGCATTTTAATGTAGGTCTTAGGCTTCTAAGGTCAGTATTCTGTAGTGCCTCTCAATACTGTATAGTTCAAACTCTTAGCAAGTGATTTACTCATAGTAGGCATTAAAAAACCCCAACCAAACATAAATTTGTTGAGCTGAATGGAATCGGGCGGCTTCGTTACATAGCTCGTGTAATGTGGGCATTTTGTTGCTTTGTAACTTAACTCCATTGATACCATTCCAGTGTGACTGATCATAAGCTGAATTACCTAAGTCAATGGGGAACAAAAGATACGAGGATAATAAAATACAAGAATATTGTATGACTTTGCAGTTACATTCAGAAATAACCTACCTTGTGCCCAACCTTCATTCTTTAATCCACTGTATACCCTTACAAGTTGGGCAGCGTGACAGCTGCTAAGTTATGAAACAAGAGTTAATAACGGATTGTAAGCTTACAAAGCACTATGATAAATTAAAGTCAATTCAGAGTGTGTGTGAGAATAACTCCCAAATCTATGTGTCTCCAACTTGTTCCTCTGAGTGCTGGCATCCTCAGTCCTTGAACTACCCACTTAAGATCTTCAGGAGGTTCTGCTAACATCTCAAACTCAGTGGATCCAAAACTGAACCCTTCAGCTCCCCCAAAGCTGATCCTTGATGGCACTGAGGAGTCCACCCACGCTTAAAACATTGAATACATCTGATGCCTTTTTCTCATTCCGTACATCAGTCAGTTGCTAAATCCTATAAATTCTACCTTCAGAATATCATCCTTTACCGTCTTCACTCACACTGATCACCTGGGGTCATGTTACACTTGCTGAGTTACTGTTTCAGCTCTTTCCTGCCTCCAGTCTCTTAATGACAATCTATTTTCGTATAGTAATCTTCGTAGTTCACAACATAATCTTGTTACTCTCTTTTTGAAACACTTTCTGAGTCTCTTCACTGTGTACAGGATATAATTCACATTCTATCCTGGCTGGGGCAGGAGAGGTGCGGGGAACAAACTGCCAAAATCTCACTCCAACCTATTTTTCTAAATTTGTTATTTGCACTGCACATTGTAGCCAAACTCAACTTCCTACTGTTCCCTAATTTTGATTCTGCCTTCTCCCATGGATATTATTTATGCTGACTACCATGCCTGAAAGGGTCTCTTCCCCACTGTCCTACTTGAAACCATCTTTCATTTCTTTGTAAGGCCCAATCCTCTTAAAGCCAAGCTTAGATGTTACTTATTCCAAGAATAAGTTGCTGGTGCCTCCAACTAGAAGTGTTCCTTGCTTATTAGAATTTCTCGGGGCGGAGCCAAGATGGCGGAGTAGAAAGACTCACCTATGCTAGGTCCGAACCCACAGCCCATAGATTTCCTGTAAAAAGAACTTCTGACAAATTCTGGAACAGTGGAAGCCGCGCAGCAACACAGTGAAGAATTTCTCACAGTGCTCTTTTTGACCTTGGCACATCAAACATTTATTAAATACTTGTGCATGTGAAAGATACTGTGCTAGGCAACAGTGCTATATAGAGGAAAAATGACACAGTCCTTACCCTTCCCTAATGTAGCTTGAAATTGAATATGAATAAGGACATATCATGTGCCTGAAAAACCATGATAACAATTTAGGGGCAAAAGAAAGATCCAGACAAGTATTATAAAACACTTGAGGAACCAGAAATCACCTACATGGATCACAGAAGATTTTGTAAATATTATGGCACCTGAGTTGGACCTGAAGGAAGATGGAATTACGGATTTTGAGATCAAAAGTGACCTCAGTAGCCATCTTGTCTAATTTGTCCCCCAAAGAAACCCCTCACTAACCTCTGCTTGAGGATCTTCATGGAGGGTACTATATCTGGAGGCAGCCCATTCCAGTTTTGTATAACTAATTAGTAAGGACAGGACCAGGAGCAACGTATGTTAAGTTACAAAAAGATACGGAAAGACTGTTAACAAAACAGGCACACTAATGTGGAGCTTTGAATGACTAATGCCATTCTGAAAAACAGTTTGGAACTATACCCAAAATGTCATCAGACTTTTCATATTCTTTGACTGAGTTAGAGATCAAAGAAAGGAAAAGGGTCCATATGCACAAAAACATTGATAGAGGTTCTTTTTTGTAGTAATTGCAAATTGGAAACTGAAGGGGTGCTCCCCTATTGAGGAATGACTAAACTAATTTTGGTATATGATTGTAATAGAATATTGTGCCTTAAACAACAAACTTAATCATTTCAGAGAAACCTTGGAAGACTGTATTAACTTGATGTAGAACAAACACAATGAGAAAAACAATTTAAAGAAAAATAACTTTGAAAAACTTGAAGTGACAAACCACAATTCCAGGGGACTGAAAGTGTAGAATGAATCGAACAGTTTTGGACATGGGCATTTGTCCTGACTATGCATATTTTAGTTTCTGTTCAGTCACAAGGAAGGAAGTGAGAGGTAGAGAAAAGAATTGCTTAATAATTGAAAAAGATTAAATTATATGTAAAAACCACAGAACCTCTTCACCTTACTACCTCCTTGAGCTATTGTCCTGTATCTCTCCTCCTTTTCTCATCCAAATTGAAAAAAAGTCTACATTTGCTCCAGTTGCCTCCATTTCCTTTCCTCTTCTCCATCCTTTGCAGTCTGAAGCTATTGTCTCCAAACTTTTCAGTGATCTCTTAATTGTCAAATCTGGTGATCTTTTCTCAGACTGATCCTTCTTGACTCATCTGCTGGTTTTTACACAACTACTCTTTTTCCTGGATACTCTTTCCTCTCTGGGTTTTAATGATGATAGTTTCTCCTGGATGTCATACAATCTTGCCCTTTAACTGTTTTCCAAGGTTTTACCCTAGGCCCTCCATACTTTCTTGGTAACCTCATGATATCCTATGGATGTAACTGTCATCTCTATGCAGGTGATTGTTAGATTTATATGTCCATTCTTTATTACCTCCTCTGGACCTTCAGCCCTCAAACACCACTTGCTTATTGGACATTTTAAACTGGGTGTGTCAGAGATATCTTAAACTTAACATGCTACAAGTGAGCATGTTACCTTTCCACCTAAAATCCTCTCCTCTTTAAAACTTCCCTATTACTGTTGAAGACACCACTATCCTTTTAGTTTCCCAGGTTAGAGAGAATCCTCCTTTGCACCACATATCAAATTAGTTGCCAAATCTTGTCATTTCTTTTTAAATTATTATTAATTTATTTTTAGTTTTCAATATTCATTTCCACAAGATTTTAAGTTCCAAATTTTCTCCCCATCTCTCCCCTCCCTCCCACCCCGAGATGGCATGCATTCTGATTGCCCCTTCCCCTAGTCTGCCTTCCATTTTCCACCTGTCCCCCATCCCCTTCTCCCTTACTTTCTTGTAGGGCAATATAGATTTCTATACCCCATTGCCTGTATATCTTACTTCCCAGTTGCATGTAAAAATAATTTTTAACATTTGTTTTTAAAAC
>JAQQSK010004397.1:144-89374 GCA_028658325.1 Potorous gilbertii
ACTGAGATCTCTTCTACCTCTCCAACTTGCTAATGCACCTTTTAGGCAACTGAGGCAGCATGGCACAGTAGAAATACCAAGGTTCAAGTCCTGACTGGTACTCCAGAAGGTGCCATGTTCCCTTTCACTTATTCTTCTACTCTGATTTTCTTTTCTCCTTCCTCCTTGTCCTGCTCAACCTACTGCACAATCCTTCCCCTTAGCACCCTCTTTAGTTTCCTTGTATGTTACTTTTCCCTTTTAATATGTAAGCTCTTTGGGAGCTGGGACCATCTCCTTCAAACTTGTATTCCCATCCCTTAGCATATAGTAAATGCTTTTTCTATTGGTTGTATGACCCTGGGCAAGTCACTTAATCTCTACAAGCCTTAGTTTCCTACCTGCAGAAAGATGGAATTGGACTACTAGGGGTGGGGAACCTACGTCCTGGAGGTCACATGTGGCCCTCTAGGTCTTCAAGTACAGCCCTTGGACTGAATCCAAACTTCACAGAATAGGATTTGTTCTGTAAAACTTGGACTCAAGGGCTGCACTTGAGGACCTAAGGGTTGAGGCTGCAGGTTCCCCACCCCTGGACTAGATCATCTCTATGGCTATTCCCAATGCTAACAATATACTGTCAATCACTGAGAATTAGCATGATATAGTGGACAGAGAATCAGCCTTGTAGTGAGGAAGTGCCAGGATTAAGTCCTCCTTCTAACACATACTTGTTGTACTAACAAGGGTATATCACTTAACTCAGTTTCCTCATCTGTAAAATAGGAATAATAGCATCTACTTCACAGAGCTGTTGTGAGGAACAAATTAGATTTTACACACACACACACACACACACACTAATGCCGCTAATTCAGACGAAATTCATTAATACTTCAAAGAATATAGGGCCAGTCATGAACCAACCTCTGTGGCACCCCAGTTACTACTCACCAGTATCTTCAAAGACGTATCTTCTTATCTGATAACAAGGACTCCCTCATGGCAGCCAAAGTTCCAGAAAGACTTTTTGGTCCTCTACGTCTCCCTATGCCAGAGAAAGTCATTTTCTGCCTACGAGTGATTACAGGAGTAAAATGGGCCAATGAATTGCTTTCTGCTATGAGAATCAGGTGAAGATACAAAATTGTTGAGATAGACCTTTGTCATTGCTGGTGATAGATGGAGTCTTCTCTAAGATGGAAGAATTCTTTCTTACTGGTATATTATGAACAGTCTTATAAGAACAACAGGATAAGGGAAGCAGGGCTGGGCTAAAGACAGCCATTGCAGGCTTTCATAACCAAATATGCATTCAATTTTCAAGGTCTAACAATGAAAAGTCTATGATGGCATAGAAAGGAAGGACAGTTATCTACTTTGTAGAGTTCAGACTAAAAGTCTTCAAGAATAACAGGTATGGTCATTCTTGATTAATGAGCTATCATGTAAGAAACCAGTATAAGTCAAACTCCCCTATATCATAAAACTACAAATTAATGTATCTATGTCATACCGTATTTTTTAAAAATTTTGTTCAACACTTCTCAATTAAATTTTTATCTGGTTCAGCCTAACTTGGGCATGCAGCTGTAGAGAATACTGAGAATTACTTCTTGCAGACACTAAAGTTGCCTATGTTAGGGAAAATCTAAAAGTGAATGCTGAGGATGGCTTTGCCTCTCAAGATTCCAGGTTAATTAGACGGTTAATATTTTTTTTTGTCTTAAGCAACAGTTATTTGCAGTGCCTATTTTTCAAGTGAGATGTTTAAAAAAGCATAAATACACGAATTAAGTGTTTAAGTTACTCTAAGGTAGGGGTACTCTTTTCCTCACCAAAACACTGTAATCTTGAGAGATGAAAAACTGGGTACCCATAAGGCTTTAATAAGCAACAATTAACCACAAGCTATGTGCTGGGTACTATCTGAGGTGGTGAGGCTACAGAGACAAAAGTGAATCAGTCTCTGTTCTCAACGAGCTCACTTCCTACTGAGAGAGTCAGGTATGAACCTGACTGATTCCTAGATATTAGATTTGTGGGGAAGAGTAAATTTCAAAGAAATCTACAAGAAAGCCAATTGGTAGAAAGAGCTATCAATACGTCTCTTCTTTCAATGGAGAGTAGACTTTTCCACTTGATGGGGCTTTGGGGCTGCACTGACCTAGTGATGATGAATAATAAATCATGTTAAGAGACTATAATTCATATCTGATTACAAATAATACTATTTTTGTTCCCGAGTTATTGTTTTTCTCAGAATCCTGCTTCCTCCAAGACTCAACTAAAATACCATCTTCTACATACCTTTCATGATTTTCTTCCCACCTGTCTGTTATTACCGGTGTTGTTTAAAATTACCCTATATCTACGTTGTACACATTCTGTATACACACTAAGGCAAAGGGCAGGGACTGTATTACTTTTGTTTTTCTATCCCAAGCACCTAGCATGGTGACAAGCACATAGTAGGTGGTTAATAAATGCTGACTGAAGTATGATGGGTGACTCTTTTCCTAGGTATCAGAAGAATCTACAATCCTTTGGGTGGGGAAGAGACCAGCTCCACCTTACAACCTCTACCCTCTTGTATACCAAGAGGTCTATCTAACAATGTCCCCATATTTAAATAAAATAATATTCTAAATATATCAAAGAAATTCACTATTTACAGAAATCCTACATGATCTTGGCTATAAGGCAACTTTATCAGTAAAACATTTAATCTCAGTTTCCCAAAAGTTAATTAACCATCTGTGTAAACAGGTCTTCCAGAGATGCTGTGCAAATCAGGAATGCTAAAGGGGTGTTTTACTTCACTACAAAAATTCATATGCAGCTATGCTCATAGCCAAGGAATCCTCTATTATAACACTGATGGTCTATAATTTACAGTAATCATAAGAAAAAAACAAAGGACTACAATATCATTTTTACTGGGGAGAATATGCATTAAATGTGAAGTTGCATAACCCACTGAGCAGAGGAACAAGCATTTGTTAAGCACCTACTATGTGCTGAGAATAGTGTTAAGCTCTTTACAAAGTTTATCTCATTTAACCCTCAAAATACCCCTGGGAGGTAGGAAAACTACCTTTGGGTAGTTTACCCACTGGGTTAATACCAGTTTTGATAAAATGTCAAGTATCTCGATTAGTAAAATGAGCCAGCTTAGGTGATAACTGAGATAGTAGCTTTTTAAAAAATAATTTCACTGTTTATTATTTCAACATAACAATACCATAATCAGAAAAAAGGGCACATAATATAACATAGCAAAGGCACTAAAACTCTTAAAATTTTTCCTCTAAACCGTTCAGGCCCCAAGTAACTGATAAATCTAGTATTCATTCAATTGCTATGGTTAAATTTGAGTGCTAATAGAGATAAAGACACATACTCAGTCTTGACATAATACCTTTTTTATTACAATATCCAAAAAACTGTGTATGCAAGTTTAGGGGATCTCAAGACCCCTTCTTCAATCTCAGGAATGTGCCATCTCAAGACTGTATATTTAAACTATAAAGAAGTTTAAATGTAAAGAAAAGAGAAAATGTATTTTCTTCATTAACATTCTGTGTGTCTCTTACTACCAATCACATCATCTTTTGTAAACCCTGAAGAATTTTCCCTGTAAAGCAAATAATATATATATATATATACATGTATACATATATATGCATATATACACATATACATATATATATGTATATATATATATATATATATAGTGTTGGTAGCCCCCCTTCCCCAAAAGATCAGGTTTTTTTTGTAATCATCTGCATTAGTGTCAACAAACAGCTACAGATACGTATTACTTTGAGAATTAAATACATAATTGTTAAATTCAAACAAGCAGAAGGGCAAGAGAAAAAAGGATTATGTGGATGGCACATTTGGTTGTATAGATTACTGAAACCTTCAGTCTTCATAAGTCATGGATTCTCTCTCTTGCAAGACAGCTTTCAAGGGAATTCTCTTTGTTGCAACCACAGACCAAAATACACTAGATAGATTTCTTTTACTACAATCTTACCATAGTAGTTTAAGAAGTCCTATTACAAAATGCTTAATTGGTGTACTCTTATATAGAGTCAAGGAAGCAACGTAATAGCAGAAGACAGCTTTGAGTGCTTCTAGATCCTAGGAATTTTTGTCATACACTACCTGGTAAGCAAAGAGCTGCAGAACTCACAGCCACAACTGTTTATGTCTACTAAATTTCACTTAATTAGCTGTAGCTTCAGTGCATTCAAACTGTGCCCAATGTCTCTTAACTAAGAGTTCTGTCAGCATGAACAATTTGAACAGATTAACACTGTCTCCCATGGAAAAGAACACAAGCCAACCAAACTCACCTCCCTCTCTCATCTCCAAATTCTGTAAACTGGGGAGGGGTTTTAGAACTCAGGCATGGAAGTGAGTACTGATAATGGTCACTTAAGTTTTTAACCTGAGGGGAAGCCAACTGAACCAAAAAGAACTGGAAACTAGGCAAATGAACCAAAAATCAAGGACAAACGACCCGATAGAGCAAAGCCCTCTGGGAAGCAAGAGCCCTAGGTTTGGGCCTGTATCAGGTAGGAGGTCAGCTCTGCTCTGTGTAGGTGAATGTTGGACCTAAGGCCTGTAGTTTAGTGAGAAGCGGACTAGACCGCCTAGCCCTTCTTCAATGTCACTGGAGTGCTTTGACAAGATACAACTTCTCCCCGTGTTCACTGGTGAAAATAGGTGCCTTTTTGTAGTGTTCCACCAACTCATCCATAGTATGAAACCGACGCTGTCCAATGCAATAGACATTGTCCAAAAGCTGCACCTTGAAATGTTTGTTCTTCCCTGACGCTTTAAGAGATACGGAGAAGTCACTGGGCTGTAAAGGAGAAAAGAAACACATATACATGACTGGGTTATAACATGATCACACAAAAGGGATGTGGTGGGACTGGTAGCAGGGGCCCACCAATACCATCAAGCAGCCCCACACTTCAAAACTCACTGGGAAAATGAAAGAATTTACTTTGACATAGCAAATGCCCACTTCTCCCAGAGTCCAAACGATCATACCTTTCAAATAAGATTTTCCCCCAGTACTATAAGATGTCTGATATTCATAATAATCACCCTGAGGCACTACAGGATTCTGAGAGAACTTTCCAATCAATAAAGGTTAAATTGTGTTCCATATAATTTCAGCATGAATTCCTGTAATGCGGTTTCTTCATCTATAAAAGAAGGGGGCTGAACTACATGATCTTGAAGAATCCGTTTCCAGTTCTAACAATTCATGCATGGTGAATAGAGTAACTTTCAGATAATGGGATTATTTAATTAACCATAACACTACATTCCTACAACAGTGGATAAACTGGAATTTAATGTAAATTATTTATATATTGGCATGGTCAGAGCCTGGAAATGAATACTTACCTGGTACTACCACTCTGTGAAATAAGGAAAGCATCTTTACAAGGTTACTTAGGGGGGAAAAAGGTGTTATGTTATGAATAGGGGTGAAGATTGATATGATCTTTCAAGAGAGGAGGCCATCTTATACAACTCTTTCATTTTATTGATGAAGAAATTAAGACTTGAGGCAGTTAAGTGACTTATCCAAGGTCATAAAAGTAGAAAGGAAAAGAACCAGGATTCAAATTTAAGATCTGATTCCAAGCCCAGCATATTTTCCATTTTTCCACCCTGGGAATTTCTTTTCCTTGTGAAATAATGTCTCTCTGTCCCCACTGCTCTCAATAAAGTTTTAAAAAGCTAATTAAATTGGAGGACTATTCTCTTACTTATCAATAAAATGGACCAGAACAGGCATGTCACTGGATATGACCCAAGGTGTCTGTGAATTGGCCCACAAGCATTTATTAACTGCTGACCATGTGACAGGCACTGTGCTAAATTCCTGGGGATACGAGAAAAGCAAAAACAGGTCCCGTTTTCAAGGACTAAAGGGAACAATATGTAAATACAGACATACAAGATATGTACAGGAGAGCTGGAAGGTGATCTCACTGCAAGGGGGAGGGGTAGGAGGGACAGGTGGGAAGGAAAAGAGCTGAGAAAGACTTCCTGCAAAGGCAACATTTGCAAAGGGAGGGACGGAGGAGGGGAGAAAAGCAAAAATAAAAATAAGAAAAATCAGAGCACAAGAAAGTAAAAGAAGGTTATATATTTATTATTGTGACCTTGTCAGAGGAAACATATTACACTGAATTTTTAGTACAGTGGCATTAAACAAAGGAAAAGAGCAGCAAGACTCGTTTCCAGGTTATTCTGCATTATTTTCAGAAGGGTGCCACTAGAGGGCCTGTCTTGCTTTTTCTTGGGGGAAAAAAAACACGTTAAAAAAGTATAATAAATAACTACTCTGGGAAAACCATAAAACAATTTTATCCCAGATTTCACCAAGCATCACTACCATGGCTGGGGCTGCTAAGGAGCAAGTTGAACAGAAGCTGCTTAGAAGACATTTCCTTAGTTATGTGTGTTCTGAAGAAAAAACAAACTCTAAACTACTCTTGACTTTGTTACCCTGTTTAGGATTTTTTCCCCCTAAAACAGCAGAATTCTGAGAATCCTATAACACAGGGTAGTTGCACAATAACACACAATAGTGATAGCTACGTAAGAATTTTCTGATGTGGTCTAAAGTTTTTGTTTCACTTCCACATCACACTACACAAGCAAACTTTTATAATCAAAGTGTGTTCTGGCCTGGGCTTGACTCAGGCCAGTCCTCTGGTGTTCTACATTCAATACTAGAATAAAATGAGACATGTAGGTCATTCAAGAGTCAACAACAGAAGAGCAACTTAGCCATAGGAGGATAAGCAGTGAGGCAGTTAGGCGGCAAAGTGGATCAAGCACTGGGCTTAGAATCATGGCAGTGTAAGAGGAGAGAAAGGAAGGATATACGGGAGATTGTACTTGAACGTGTACATGGATACTTTCTTTCTGCTTGGGTGAGGAGGAAGCAATCACTGTCAGAAACCTGAGTCTTTAGTCTCCAGAGCAAGGCAAATGCTGTTGATAATTTCAATACCTTTTGAGGAAGAATTAGCCTAACTTACAAAACTATTGCTCCCATCAACAAAAGATATGTATTCATACAGAGAGTCAAGGATCACTATAGGTTTGGGGAATGGTACGTATGTACCTTCTCAAAATCTTGTTTGGACGGCTCATCAGGTCATGGAGGTAAGTTACCTTGGGCTACCAAAGGCTATGCCACCACGGTGTAAAATGTGGCTAGTTCTGTTATGTTGGAAAGGGTTCAGGTAAAGCAACTCAGCAAGCAACCCCTGAAACCAAGAAAAATGCAAGATGATTCCAAGCAGCCCTCTTCCTTCATGGCAGTGATAGTGGTCAGAGAACAGGAACGGAGATGGAGGGCATGAAGAATAACTAAGATTTCAGACTATCTAGAAATATCAGCTCAGCCTGGGGTAGAGAGATGTGAGATACCCTGGCCGATCCACAGGCGAACTCTCTTCTGGACCAAGTGTGTATAATCAGTAAGTCAAGAAGTATTTATTTAGTACCCACTATAGACTAGGCACTGTGCTAAGTGATGGGAGGTATAAATAAAGGCAAAAAAATAATAATCCCTGCTCTCAAAGAACTCACAAGCTTGATGGAGGAGACAACAAGCAAACAACTGGGTACAAATAGGCTATCTGCAGGCTAAAGAGGGCAGGATCTAAGGTTAAGAAAGACTGCAAGGTAGGATTTTAGCTGATACTTGAAAGATGCCAGAGAAGTCAGGAGGTAGACCTGAGGAGGAAGAGGGTTTCAGGCATGGGAGACAGCCAGTAAAAATGTCTGGTACAGTGGATTGAATTCCAGGTCTGGAGTCAGGAAGATCTGAGTTCAAATTTCACCACAGCTTATGCGACCCTTGGCAAATCACTTAACCTCTGTTTGCCAGATTTTCCTCACCTGTAAAATGGGGATAATAGCACTTTACCTTCCAGTTGTTGTAAGGATAAAATGAGATAATATTTGCAAAGGGCTTAGCATGGTGCCTAGTACATAGTAATCAATATATAAATGTTAGTTATTATTAATTTGGCAGCTGAATGGACTGGAATAAGACTTAGGGCAGGGAAACCAAGCAGCAGGTTATTGCAGTAGTAAAGACATGAGGGGTGAGGGCCTGTACCAGAGTGGTAGCAGTGCCAGGAGGGAAAGGAGGAATACAAATATCTCATATATGTATGTGTGTGTGGGTGTGTGTATATACACACACCCACACACACATACATATAAAAAATGATTAAGACTTGACAATTGACTGGTTGGAGAGGGAAGACTGAGGGATCAAGGATGACAAGTAGGTTGGGAGCCTAAGTGACTGAAAGTGTGGCAGTACCATTCACAAGAAAAAGGAAGTGAGGAGAAAGGAAGGGTTTGGGGGGAACAGTATGAGTTTGATTTTGGTTGTGATGAGTTTAAGATATCTTTTACAGGATATCCATTTCAAGATAGCCGATAAATAGTTGACAATGTGAGAGTGGATGTCAGAAGATAGGTGAAGGCTGGAGAAAAAGATCTAAGAATTACATGTATAGAGAAGATTGTTGAATCCATGGGAGCTGATGAGTTCATCAAGTGAACAGGATAGAGAAAAAGCCCAGAACAGAATACTCTGGGGACACCCCTGGTTAGCCGGTGTGACCTAGATGGAAATCTAGCAAAAGGAGACAGAGAAGGGTCAGACAGGTAGGAGGAAAACCAGGTGAGGGTACAACTACAAAAAACCTAAGAGAAAAGAAAGTTTAAGGAGAAAAGGGCTAGGAGGTCAAGAAGGTTAATGTTTGGGAAAAGACCATTAGATTTGGTAATTTTGAGGAAAGTACAAGTTATCCCTTCTCCATTATGGTTTCATTATGTGGGCTGGAATAAGAAACTAAATGGGAATTTTGGGGGAGTTTTGTGGAAGCTGCAGATGACACTCCAAGGCCAGCATGTGACACAGAGTCTACAATTTTACAATAAGAGCCTATGAGCAAATACATAACCCAAATTTTACAATAAGGTACTGTAAAGAAAAAAAAAATCAGACTTTTATGCAGACTTTCCTGATTGTAGGAACATCACGCTCCTAAGCCTCATGATGTGGAAGGGATAACTGTAATTTCAGGTGAAAAAGGGCAGAAGCCAGACTGAATAAAAAGGAGAGTGGAGGAGGCTATTAGATCCAGCATCCTGAAGTCATTTAGCCACAAAGGGAGAAGATCTATGGGTGACAGTCAGCAAAGGTGGATGAAATCAAGTGAGAGTTTTTAAATACTATCTATCTTGACAGTCTCATAAATGAAGCTCATGATAAAAGAAAAGAGTAACCAATTGAAAGATTCACTCAAGAGTTCCCTTTGGTAAAGTAAGTAAGAGTTGGAAAAATTAATTTTATGGTATATCCAAAGGCATCAAAAATTTCATGGAGTATTTAACAAAAAATAAAAACAAAATTAAAAAAATAGCCTGGAATGACTGTCATTTATATACCTACATCTGATGGGGAAAATAAGGAAGTAGCAAAATTCTACGAACAACTCTTTGAGATACTCCTAACTGGAGGGGTATAAAAAATAAAGTAGAAACTATTGTTCAAGAATAAGGTTAAAGGCTTACGGTACAGACTATATGCAGAAGCCTCATAACTATATATGATGAATAATTACTTCAAGAAAAGAGCAGAAGGGCACTGGACATGGCAGCACCAAACATCATGTGTACACACACACACACACACACTCACAGAGGAATTACACTATGATAGTAAGGAAAGCACTTGTTACTAACGTGGGAAGAATTTCTGAATCATCAATCTGTTGTCCCCCCTCCTCTCTAATGATTAATACTAACTGAGGAATAAGGTATTTGCTCATTATGCACAGAAGATGTACAGCCCTGAATCTAAAGTGAAAGGGGGTCTTATAAATGGTGAGGTGCTCCAGATGTTCCTGTTTGCCCATGACACTATTTCACAATCATTAACATCAGGCACACCACACTCTTGTTCAACCTACCTACACAGGAAAAACCAAGTGGATGAAGAATCGTTATTGTCCAAACCATCCTATGAAGACGAATGAGCAACGCAGTATTTATCTCTCAGTACATATTTCAGGCAGATAATTTGCATGGAAAATTAGCTGGGTGTAGAATTGAATAGGAGGAAGGAAACAGACTAGAGTACCTTTGGAAAATTGTCTGTTAATGACCTCTAAGCTTCTCCCCTGAAACAAAGGTCCATACATACATTTTTTAACAATAGAATTCTTTCATGGCTGCTTTATGGCTGTTAGTCATAGTTAGTTATTATTCACAAGTCTGAAAAAAATGAAAGGTAAGGGTCACTCAAAGGCCAGTGGAGAGATACACGGTGGATATGAACAGGCTCTAACATGTCACCGGCAAAGAACTGCAGAGAAAGAGATGGATAATGGGAAAAGGAGGGTCAGTCATTGGTAATAACTGACTAATAACTTACTAGTATCTCTGCAGTTTTGGGAGATGGTCCCTAAAATAATGGCTGGAGAAGACTTACGGGGATTACATAAGATGGGCAGGAATGAATAAGATGCAGTCTGTATCATCAAAGTGAGTGACCAGATTGATGAGATCACAAAGCTCCTTAAGTATTAAAGGTACATGAGTGAGTTGCACTATATGAGCAAAATAAAATTAAAATCAAAGCTAAGTGGTTAGAATTCCCAAACAAAATTTTATTTTTAATTTAACTTAACCAGTAATTCAATGTGTGTGGGAAATTAACTGAGGCAAAATGAAAAAAAAAATGACCTTTATTTATGGTCAGTATTTGTATTTAACATATGTAAAGTTTTACAATTAAGTACAGAAGATTTTCCCTAAGAAGTCAGGGGTGTATTACATCCAATACTGCCAATGAGCTTACAACTGTATTTTTTAACACATCCTATCTAAACCCCAATGATGGGGAAAATACGATGTGCTTCTTCACTTGGCTCTAAAGGCCAGCCTGGACCAGCCTCTCCCCACGGGGCTTAGGACTCCTAGAGATTTCCCAGACAGTTGTCTCAGTCTGTGCCTACCTACCTCTTCCCAGTACCTCTGACTGGTGCATTATTTTATATCATAGTTACCAGTGAATGTGTTTACCTTGAATTACCAAAATTAAAAAATTTTAAGTCCATAACATGACCTCACTTAGCATCCGCCAGCTCTTTAGCTGATTAAATACCAACCTGTAAGTATCCCTAGTTCATATCCCATTGCCTCTCATGCTATATCTGGGGACTATCTCACAAGAGCAATTAATTTGTAGGTAGGCCCAACATTTACTGGCCACTGGCTGTTTCCTCGTCTGCAAAACAGAGATAATTTTCACATTACCTAACTCACAGGGACATATTGGAGAAAGCACTTTTTAAAAAACACTAAATATTAACTTATATTTTGTACGCTGCTTTTTAAAAGTTCCCAAATCATAAATATAACCTGTTGCTAGCAAACTCAGAGAAAACAAACAAAATAAAATAGTCGTTTATTAGGCTATGCAGTCTCATATTGATAGGAATGTAAAGGCAAATTTCATTCTTCCCCTCCCCCCATTCTTTCTCCAAATGCCTGTCTGGTCATGGTTTATACTTGGGTTGTGGGTCTTGACTTAGTCTAAGGAAGGGGTGGGAAACCTGCGGCCTCCGAGCCACATGTGGCCCTCTAGGTCCTCAAGAATTGCCCTTTGACTAAATCCCCAGCAATCATGTCCTATTTGCTTCTTGTCTAGGATATGTACCCTATGGAGACTGGGACACTAAAGGGCAGTCCTCAAGGTGGCTTTAAACTAAACCAAGAATCCTGGGTCTGATCTAAGGCTGACTTAGGTTCTGGATCCACCTCTAACATGTGAGGTTCTAAACTGCTTTACAACCATTCCATTTAGTCTTCACAACTCTGAGAGTTAAGTACTGTTACTATCCCCATTTTACAAATGAGGAAACTGAGGCTTAGAAAAGGTAGATATGTTTCTCCAGATCATATGATTTGTAACAGTGGGGGAGATGGAATTCAAACACAGATCTTAAAATCTATGTGCTTTCTACTATACAAAAGTGACTCTTAAAGGGGGGTTTTAAATTGTTATATGTCATGGACACTTTAGACCAGGGGTGGGAAACCTGAGGCCTTGAGGTTACATGTGGCCCTCTAGGTCCTTAAGTGCATCTCTTTGACTGAATCCAAACTTCATAGAACAGATCTCCTTTATAAAAGGATCTGTTCTATAAAACTTCGACTCGGTCAAAAAGCTGCACCCAAGGACCTAGAAGGTCACGTGTGGCCTTGAGGCCACAGGTTTCCCCACTCCTGCTTTAGACTGTTTGGTAAAACCTTTGAGCCCATTCTGAGAATAATGCTTTTAAATGCATAAAATAAAATACATAGGTTTATAAAGGAAAATAATTATATTGAAATGCATTCAGTTGTTTTTCAGTCATGTCTCACTTTCTGTTACCCCATATGGAGTTCTTGATAATGATACTAGAGTGGTATGTTATTTCCTTTTCCAGATCATTTTACAAATGAGGGAACTGGGGCAAAAAAGGGCACTTGATTTTCCCAGGGTCACACAGCTACTAGGTGTCTGAGGCCAGATCTGAACTCAGGAAGATGAGTTTTCCTGACAATCAATGAACTGCCTAACTGAAGTACAGTTACCAAAATATTTTTTAAAAAAAGCTTTACAGATTCTAGGTTAAGAATTCATATCTTAAAATGAATGACTTAAAAAAAAAATCCCACATGGAGGAATGATAGATAGGATAACACATATAAAGGAGAAGCCACACCCCTTAGGTTTGGCCCCCACATGTGGGGATACCTTCGTAACCAGTTTTCTATGTCACACTTTGGAAATTCAGACTGAAAAGGAGCATGCTACGGTCCACCCCCATAACGTAGGGTGCTATGCTAATATTACGGAACGGTAGTTTAAATTTAGGCTTCTGAATACTCTTAACACATTCTCTTTGTATATCTGCAGCTGAGAAGTTGGACAAAAACAAACAGCCCAGAGTTTCTCCACATGTTTTAATATTGGGCATTATTCACAGGAGGCCCTGAGGAATTTTTTGCAGTTTTCTGTTCCAAACTCTGTCAACTACTGTGTGTCTTTGGACAAATCACTTAACCTTTCTGGGCCTCAATTTCCTCATCTGTAAAATAAGAGGGTTGGACTGTATGGTCTGTAATGTTCTTTCCACCTCTAGAACCATGGTAATTCACCATTCTTCAAGTCACATAAATCAGTTTTCTACATGCATAGGACTCAGTAGATGGGAAGACTGGGAGACTGAGGAGAGACTGGCAGAAATTAGTCTGACCTTCCAAAATGGGAGAGCATCACATCATTCCAGTAGGTATTCACTGTTTTTGAGGATTTTCAGACACTGGGATTAAGATGGGCCAAATGACAGGAGTTGTTAATTTAGGAAAAACAACAAAATGTTACTGAAAAAAATAACAAGTGGGATATTAATCTGAGCATGGCTTCTTCCTCACTTCCGTCCACATCACTGTTCTTGATGACATGGGTGGGGGTCCCAGGATGAATTCAATCAGTCCCAAATCAATTAGAAGGCAGAGGGGTGGGTGCTTGGTATGTGGTATGGAAAAGCATGAGAGGCATTGCTCTCTTCTTGGAACAAACCTTTCACACCTCTGTCCATGGGATTACTATATGTGGGTTTTAGCACAAAGTCTTCAACACGGGGACTTGCACACATACATGCTTTTCTTTCTCTCCAATCATCACACATGTTTCTGTATAATAACAGAATATAAATTCCATGAGGACAGTTACAGTCTCATTTCTATCTTTGTGTTTCTAGTGCTTGGCACCACACCTGATTCACAGAAGGTACTTAATAATTACCTGATTGGTTAATCCACTATTGCTTCTCTGTTGCCTAATTCACTTAAAGTCACCTGTAATTTCTGTTTTCTCCAACAAATTCTTTAGTCTACTGATGGCTCACACGAGCAAGTTAAGCTCTACAAACTGAAGATGATACATTTCTGTAACTACAGCATGGAAACATACAGTTTTACATTCCCCTCTTCAGGGCACAAACATGGTTAGCTACGTTGGGGAAAGTAAAATATATACTAATTGGACCTTGACACTTCTATATTAATAAGCCTGGAGAAGCCAGGATAAATCCCTAATGGTTCAATCAGGCCCTGTGACTTTAAAGAATTTACTCCTCCTTGATGCACTATTCTGATTTCCTATTCTTACTCTAGAGGTAATTTTAAAATAAACACTGTTGCCAAGAAGTTAAAAATATCTGTCTACATCCCTGAACAAATCTGTACAAGCTTCTACAGCCTCAGGTACAGAATCATCAATATTGTTCTTTTTTCTCCTTCCGTGCTGCCCATTTTCACAAGGCTATGAAAATATATAATTTGTTGGTTAGTTTAGTAATATTCAGTTCAATAACAAGTACAAATGTTTGGTAAACAGCTAACAGGGAGATAAGAGGAAGTGGCAAAAAAAAGTTAATTTTTAAAATAGGTTTGATATTTGATTTTAAGGCTTTGGGCACATGATAATTAGTTTGGCTGAAATAATGACTTTTGGCTGTTTCCTTTCAACAACAATGACATCAGGTTCTCTTTAAATTTACTTCCAAAGTTTCCCCCTTTCTAGATGCATTTCCAAAGGCTTTTTACTTCTGGCTAGAACAACAGGAAATTTGCCAGGCTCCCCCCCCCCCCAATATCTCAGTCCTACCTTCAGTTTCATCTTAACTAAACATTCCCCTCCTCCATTTGGTCACCAAGTTATTTCCATCTGGGCCCTTTTCTCTCCTGCAGGACTTTTGCACCTTTTTTTCTTTGAGGTCATATATTTATTCTGGATAACTTCATTGTCATTTTTGATGACCAGTCTAACCTCTTTACAACTTTTAACATTTAATTTAGTCTATATCTTCAGTTTTTTTCTGTTTCCTACTTCTAAGTCGTATAGACTGTGTGCAACTCTCTTTCTCTTTGATAATTTTCAAATAAAAAATATTTCCCCTCCATCACCTGATATCACTGCCTATTTTTAAAACCTAATATCCTTCTTCCTTTATAAACATAAGGTATATGTTTACCTTATAACAGGTAAAGATTTAGGGAACAAAGCTAGATTAGAAATATTCTAAGTTTTTCTTTAGCATTACCAACTTGATTATCTACTCCACTAAATGCTCTCCTTATAATCCCTCAAGACCTGTACTTCCACTGTACTTTTCACTTGACCATCCCATTAGGAGTGGTGCATGTAAGTGATACTTCACAATCCTCCTGGGAGACCACTAAATAATATCTTCTATGGACTGAGGTTTCCAATACTAACACTTAAGCTTTGATATTTACTAATTGACTAATATATTTATAATAGAAACACAGGCATTTTTCTAATCAAAAGTAGCAACATGCTTCATATGGAACCCAACAAAGTTTTGCAGCTTTATATGGTGGATAGTCAGCTGGCGTCCAAGCCAAGAACATTTGGGTCAGGTTCTGCTTCTGACATATCCTGGCTGTGCAAAGCAAATATAAAGGTGAGCCAATTTCCTCATCGTTAGACTATACACCAATGAAACCACACCTCTGGACAAAAAGAAAGGTGAGCGCAGAGATGTGCTACCTGCTAAATCTTCTGCTCCAAAATGTGTTTTGTATTTTGAGAACCACATTTAGTATGCTTTTCCTTTCTGTCTCTCAAACTTATCATCTCCCTCTTCTGAAAAGTAAGATCCTCTTTCAGCGTTTTGTCAACTAGTTAAAAATCAACATATTGACCGTCATCTCCAGAAGTCTTATCTAGGCTGATTTCAATCAATAATGAATTCTAATGCCTCTGCTTAAACCATTTCCAGGCAATTACTTCATTTTTTTTCACATGTTTTCTTACTAAATCAAACCTGGCACAATTTTCTCCTCTCTCTTTGCACCCATCCATTCATCCATCTGTCTGTCCATCCATCCATCTATCCATCCAATTCCAGAACCAATCCTTTATGTCCTTAAAATTCTATTTTAATCTCATTAATGCAATGATAAATCACAAATCCAGAAGACTGAAGATGATTCATGAGACCCACCTCCTGTCAGGGACGCTAGATTTAAAATCTTGAATGAGACCTAGCCGGGAATTCGTTTTTACTGGGTTATGTCTCTTTATTATGAGGGGATTTTGCCTGACACATGGTAGATGCTTAATAAATGTTCACTGATTGAATGATTAATTGTTCATATGGGGAAAGGAGGGATAACTTTTTAAAGGACTCAATTTTTATATTTTACTTCACATAATCATGTATAATTCTCATTAAAAAAAAAGATGCTAGACTTGACAAATAGAAGGGATTTTGGAAGTTATCTCATCTAACACTCCATTTGATGAACAAAAGATCACTGAGCTTCCCTGAAGAAATGTCTCCCTTCATGAAGAGTTCATTTCCTCATGAGGAAGTCTATTTCATTTTCAGACAGTTTTAATTGTGGGGAATTTCTTCATTAGACTCAGATACCATCTGCCTCCACACAGCTTCCATTCACAGGTCTGTCATTCTGCCCTTTCAAGCCCAGCAGAATAAGTCGAGTCTCTCTTCCACAAGGCAGCCCTTCAAATTTTAAAGACCTCTCTCTACCAACCCCCTATCCTGAGCCTTATTTTGTCTGGACTAACCATACTCTGTTTCTTTCACCATTCTCCATATTCAATGGTTTTAAGTCTCTCCCCTTACCAAAGCAGCCCCCACCCCCAAACCCCTTACCAAAGCAGCCCCCACCCCCAACCTTCTGGATGTATTCCATGTTGTCAGAACCAGAGGCAATACTGCAGTAGAAGATACACTAGAATTTCCTTTAATACACAGCTAAGCACCACCTTCTGCATGAAGTCTTTTCTGATCCCTGCAACTGCTAGTGTTCTCTAGGAATAATCAGTATTTAGCTCCTACATGCATTTATGCAGGTTACGTTTATATAGGTTCATAGTGACTTCCCTTCCCTCCTCCTCCATTAGAACATAAACTTGTGAGAAAGCCTTTTCTCATTCTTTGTATTCATACATAGGAGGCCCTTAATACATTCTTTTTTTTTTTATTATTGTGGACACATGCATTGTTCAGTTGCTTTTTAGTAGTATTCCTCTCTTTGCACCTCGATTGGGGATTTTCTTGGCAAAGATACTAGAGTGGTCTGCCATTTCCTTCACCAGTTCATTTTACAGATCAGGCACTGAGGCAAATAAAGTGAAGTAACTTGCCTAGGGTCAACCCAACTAGTACGTGTCTGAGGCCAGATTTGAACTCAGGAAGATGAGTGGATGCTTTATCTATCGTGCCATTCTGGACACAACTGCTATTCCTACAGTCAAAGATTAAGGTTTTTGAGTGTTCACATCAACATCAATAAGAGAATATTTACTACACTATATAATATGTATGTGTGTATACATATAAAACTTGCAATTCACTTTAGAAAATTATATGAAAGGCCATTTCTTCATGCCTTTCTCAACGTACGTTTAAAGAACAAATATAGTAAGCCACCCAAACATGCCTTTATCCAATTAATGCATAAAAAAAATCAAGAGATTGAATACTCCCTTTGACTCAGTTCTAGAGGCAGAATGAGAAATGCTGAATTATGAATCAGAGAAGCGGAGTTTGAGTTCCACATGTGCTGCTCTACCATGGCAAGCTCTAAATTTATGATCTTATGACCCACCTTCAGATAGACATGGATCTCATGAAAAGAACAGTCTCTGTGTTTCTAGGGCACTTTTAAACTCTATTGCTTCCTGACACTGAGGAAGCGGGGAGAGTATTTACTGCTACTTTCATACTCACTGAAATTTCCACTCATTTCATGCTCTTTTTAACAGTCATACCCCCGTTTTCATACCTCAATCAATCAGCATTGAACACCTAATATGTGCTATGTACTAATAAGTGCTGTATTCAAGCTACTAATCATTTGTTGGGCATGTTATAGTGAGGATACCTTTTGCATAAATGAAGTCCCAGGTTTCAAATGCTGTGACTATGGCCCCCACCTTATAAACAGGAAAGTGACTCTAACAGGAAAAACAAAACCACATCAACTGCCAGAAAACTGACTTGTTTCCTGCCATGATTCTGATTCATCTCAATATGATCTTCTCTATGTGAATATTTAGATTGCTTTTTTAGACCGATGTTGTTCAACTTCATTTTCCTTCACATTTTGATCCTGTCAGTATATTTCTCTTACAACTGTATTTTAAGACATTTACCTGGTTTCTAGTCTACTAATGAAACTCATGCAGGGTCACAGGCTCTTAGGTCACTCATGCAGGGTCACAGGCTCTTAGCTTTAGAGCTGGACAGTGTCCAGCTCTAAAGCTAAGTGTCATTTAAGTCCATGCCCTCATTTTAAAGATGAAAAAACTAGGGCCTCAAGATGTTAAACTACTTGCCCAAGGTCACATGGGCTACAAGCTGCAGAGCTAGGATCTGATCCAAGGTCCTCTGCATGTAAATCTGGCACAATCAGATTTTGCCTTTCTTTTTCTCAACCACAAGGATCCTAAGAGATTGTCAAATGTCTTGCTGAATTCCAGACATGATGTCTTCCACTTTTGTAATAATAACTGTCACACACAGATATACACAATGTACTCTTGTTATGAATGTTTGTGGTATAACTTTGCTGTATAAATGAAAGGCAGTGTGTTGAATCTCATCTCAAACATTTTGCAGCCAAATGTAAATTCCTTCAAATATATATGTATGTATATTATCTACCTGTCTATCTACTTACCTATCTACCTATCTATTTCTTGCCCTTCTTTGCCTTTGCCCAGTACCAAGCATCAAGCTATGTAATATCAGAATGTTACCATATTAAACAGCATGGTTTACAAAGAGTCTAGATTAATTTTATATTCCAGCATGGCTTAAAGACAATTGCAAACAGGTAGGCTTTCTTGTTTGATTTCAACTGAATACTCTGAATCTATGATGAAACATGTGGTTAATATTTTAGAAAGGAGCGAAGAACCCATCTATTAAATCAGAGTTAAGAGGAAGAATAAGAGAACAGCTGTGAGAGGTGAAAAGCATGCAATCCCATGGTCTCATACAGCATCGTTGGATGTAAAGTCAATCTGCTCTACGGGTAGATTGATGTCAAATAGTCTGAAATCCTAAAGAACATGAGGCAGTAATATATACTTTGTGGATACTAAAATACTGACTGACAGTACTAATCAAAAGCATCCCCAAACTTTCTAACAAAATCTAAATGATCAACAGAATCAAAACCACATTTAAAGTGAAATGTACACCGATAGAATAAAACCCTGCAGACAAATGAAGGTGTTAAACTAAGAAAACTAGCTAAGCAGAAAAAAATGTAATATATAAAAATGCATGAAAAAGGGAAACTTCGATAAGGTGTCCCTAAAGTCTGAGTGCAGTTTTAAGGCATTGAAGTTTGAAAGTGTTAAAACTTAAAAATGCATTAAGATGCTTGGGACATTGCATGGTGATATAAGAATCGTGGTGTATCTGTATGTAGGTGTACACATGCAGTTTTTCCCATTGGTTACTAATCTACTGGATACAGGAGACAGTAAATATGAAAGTGGCAGCATAGAACCTCTCCAACTCCAGTGTAGGGCAAAAAAGTTGGCTCGCAAATGCCAAGGTAAGTGGGTGAAGGCAATACTACTGGGAAAAGAATATACCATCCCCATTTCTCTGTGCTGGGTGGCACACATGAGGGTTTCCTATCATCTCCCACAGTCAGGAGACACCTAATGCCAAAAGAAAGTTACTGTTGTTTGGCTGAGGACAAAATGCTCTCCATGTCAGTATGTGTGCTACCAGATCAGTTAACACATATGAAACAGCAACCCTCTGATGCTGGAAAATGAATACCCAGAAAAGCAAAAGCTACCTCAGTCGAACTTTGTGTTCCCAACCTAATGACCTATTTATTCTTTTAAATGACTGGTGTCTTCATCACAACTCTCCGGACAAGAGAGGGTTTTTGTTGTTCTGTTTAAACAAAAAACAAAAACAATGAATCTTGGGAACAAAAACCCAAACCTAATAAGCACAGTTTATCACTGTCTAATGGGGATAGCACAATTCAGTTAACCACTAGGCAAAAAAAGAAGCCTCAGCACAGGCAGTATTCACTAATTTGCTAATCCTTGATAGATTTTATCAGCAAGTTCAATAAGTCTCTCCTTTCTCCCCCCCAATCCATTTCCCTAGAAGGTTAGCCTTAGTTCTGCTAGAAAGGCACCTCTTTCACAAGAGGGCAGAGGCTAAGCGTGTAAACATCCCGACACGCCAGAAGACATGAATTTTAGTCACAGTCCTTCAGTCAACTAGCTGTGACCTTGGGCAAGTCATTTAATGTCTCTATGCCTCAGTTTTATCATCTGAAAAATGAGAGGCTTGGACTTGATGGATTCTAGGGTCCCTCGCATACTCAGGTCAATTAGTATGGATTTTTAATAACAATGAATATTCACTTTGATGAGGAATGGAGGTATCCCTAGATTTTGAAAAGCAATGACTGAGAACAGGCTTTGGTTAAGTCCAACCAAGCTGGAAAGACAGACTATGGGAGTGAGGCCCAGTCTGGCTACATATGACCAAGACTTATTATGATCAGGAAGTTAGTCATCATCGTGTGGTGCATTTTTGGCTACAGAGATTAATAAAAATCATCCACCATAATAAGAAGGGAGGATTCACATTAATGAAATAAAAGACCTTTAAAAGTACCAAAATATAATAACAAAAAATTACACTTGTACAATACTTCATAAACTTTAAAGAATTTTACACATATTAGCTTATTTTTATTTTCATGTCAATTGTTCAAATATTAGGATATGCATTTTACAGATGAGGAAACTGAGGCACAGAGTACTTTTGTGACCTGAGGTCCATTGCGCTTTATGTGACTCACCCAAATGGAAACCAGAGGCAAAATTACAAAATTTTGACTCTACTGGTCTTCCACTACAGCGCTGTTCACTATAGCTTCCTCCCACAAGACCACAAAACTTTCAAATAATATCATCACTACTTTAAGTAAATACTATAGTATGTTGTGATAAATAATATAGTATAATGGCATAGATATATAAATGAATTATGTAAGTAATATAACCATATAATATATAATATAAATAATACACGAATTTAGGCTAATAGGCAGCATGTCGGAGTTGAGAGAGGGCTGACAGAGCTAATTTCAAATCCCCCATCACATTTCTTGACTGTGAAACCTTAGGCAAGTTGTTTGACATCTCAGAATCTCAGATGATTCTTTAGGATAAGCAGTTGTAGTGAAGGTAACCATATACCTGGTAGAAATCTCTTCCCTGTAGCTCTTTATATGAAGGATATCACAAGTCCAGTTCAAAAAATAACTGTGCATCTATGTACATGGGCACAGAGACATATACACGCACATTAAATGTTCACAATTGAGATGCTGGAATTATGACAAATCTTGGCACAAATTCTAAAAACATACTACTCTGAAGTTAAATACTATTCTTGTCCCCCACACACAAGCCACGATCACTGTCCACACTCATTACAGGCTCTTCTTTAATGTTTCTTTAATCCATAGTTTCATGTGGACCTCTGCCAACTCACTCCTATTCCAATTCACAAAGAGCTTCTAAATTGATCTTTTCACTGTAAAAAAAAAAATTCCTTTCAAACCACTATGATAAACACTGTATTAAACTCAAACTAAAAAAGGAATCTGAGAGCAAGGCATAACCTTTTCCACTGATCACAGACTTAGAGCTGATTAAGATGGATACTGCCAAATCAGCAGCCAAATCCTGTCATTCTGCCTCCACACTGTCTGATATAAATTCTCCCTTCTCTCTGCTCACAAAGCCACCATCCTAGTTCAGACATGGATCAACTCTCACCTGAACTACCGCAATAACCACCTTCTTGGTCTCTATGCTTTGAGTTTCTCCCTATTCCATCTCATTCTCCACAGAGCCACAAAAAATTTTTTTCTAAAGTAGAGCATGACACCACCTTCTGTTCAATAAACTCCAGTGGCTCCCTATTACCTTTGATAAAATAACAACTCTTGGGTTTGACATTTAAAACTCTTTACAATCTGGATTCTTTTCCTTGACATCTTTCTCAATACCAGTCATACTGGTCTACTTCCTGTTTGTCACACACAATAACCCATTTTCTTATAATTTCCTATCTCCATGGCTTTGTCAGTTGGCTGTTGATGGTATCCCTTCCTGTCTCTTGAAAGCCTTGATTTCCTTCACTAGTCATCTCAAGTACCACCTTTTCCTATTTTCCCAAGATGTTAGTGTCTTTCTAAGATTACTTCATATCTATTTTATCCATATCTATTTACATACATGTCTCCTCCATTTTGAATGTAAGCTTCTTGAAGGTAGGGAATATTGTATTTCTGTATTTGAATTCCCAGAGCTTAACACAGTACCTGACTTTTGGAAGCACTTACAAAATGCTTACTGATAGAATGTCTTCAAAACAAGATACAAGTTAGGGTTAGATATTTGTATTGGCAAACAGGCAGAAGTGGCAATGAGACATAACTTGGTTTTTGGGGGAAAAAAAAACCACAAGAAAGATCTGTCCAACAATAGAATGGGTTGCCATGAAAAGAAGTGAGTTTCACTCATCACTGGTCAAATGACCACTTGTTAAGGATGCTAAAGAAAGGATTTCTACACTGAAAGTTGGACTATGTGACCTTTAAGATTCCATCCAATTATTGGGTTTTGCTAAGTATATTTGTATTAAACCAATGTAACTTTGTATACAAGTAACTCAGGCTATCAGATATTCAAATATAGAGATACCTCTGATCAAGGCAGAAAGATTCAACTTATGAAACAAATTATAATCTCTGAAATTAGAGGTATAAGAAATAGATACCTTGGCTCTTGCCTACCTTGGAAATAAATTCAGTCTTTAGTATTAACATACAGCCATATTTATAAGGCCCTCCTCCCTGCCACGCACCACAGGCTATGAATATCCTAATTACAGATAACTTAGAACTAACAGCACAGAATTATAAAAACTAGAGCCTGTAAATTTAGGAATCAATAATTATTTCAAATTTTATTATTTCTCCATCTTTTAAACAACCTTAAAACAGAACGAGACTATAAGAAATGAAACATCCAAAAAACAGAGTTCATGATTAACAAGTAAAATCTCTCTTAAGTAGTAGATCTCTAAAACAACAAAGGTATTTTAATCCATTGGATTCTACAATTATGTTTCTTTTTACACCAGATATGATATTTTCCTATTCTCTTAAAAGGAAAGTTTCAAGCAATGAAGAATTTTGTGCAGTATACATGTGTTTGAGAGCACGAGGTAGCGGATAGAGTCGACCTCCACAACGGAAAGATTCAAGTTGCATGATCCCAGGCAATCCACCTAACTTCTCAGCAGCCGAGACAACTCTCTCCAAACAAATAGCAGAGCAGGCACGCCTGTGCGCTGGTGAAAGAATTTTCTTGTACCAATGAAAATAAGTCTTATCAATGCCTTAGCCTTAAAATCTGCATCAGTAAAGTTCCTTCTCTGTGTTCTGTTTTCTTATGCAGTGTTTTACTGAAACATAGTGATCACATCAAAAAAAAAAACCAAAGCTACACAAAAGATATCGTTATAGGAAATATTACTTTCTTCTCCAAGATAGAGGGAAGAAGAAAATGCGAACGAGTACAACAACATCCCTTTAAAATATTTTATGTCTTAGACTCAACTCTGCTTGGGCCCTGAGAGCATACCTAAAATAATGAGCTGATGTTGCACAATTACATATTCAGGCTCAATGAATGGAGTAACTTTCTAACAATTAGAGCTATCCCAAGGTGAGCCTCAGACATGCCTTCCTAAGTCAGGATGCTCTGACAATAGATACTTCACCAAGGAAATATATGAAACTTACTGAGTGCCAAATGTAGCAAATATGCCAAAGAGGAATAAACGATTTTATATAACAGCAAATGTCCAGGATACAATGTTTGTATAAATGGGAAGCCAATTGTTTCACATAAATTCACCATCTCTCGTAAGATTAAAAACTTTGTGCTGATGGCTTTTATTGTGTGCACATTACCGATAATACTTTATAAGGATCATATTTTAATCTTTGAGTATTTTTAGACTAAATGAGGGAGGATGTAGTAGAAAACAAAGTATTTTAATGACTGCAGTTGTCATGTATACAACACTTAAGAAGGAATAACTGAGTGAGCAATTTATGGAGCTTCCAGGAAAAAATAATTTAGGCTAGGGTTCATCTATTTAAAGGCAATTATGTTAATTATGTTATGAATTTCAAAAAGCCAAGGCACTATCTATTCCTTCCCTTTAATCCAAACCAAGTAAGTATGTAGTGTTTGCATTTGTTAAATGTTGGGGGTACAAAGACAAAAATAAGCAGCTATGATTAGAAAAAGGAGGCCCCTTCTCACATCAAAGGTAAGGAAAGCCGGGCAATGAAGAGACAAAGGTAAGAGAAAAAAAGAAATAAGAGAACACAGGAAGAAAGCAGACAACAGCAGAAGCATGGGCGTGGGTCAGAGAACAGCAGATGATGGAGGGCACAGCGAGATTAAACAGTCCTGCCACCTCAGTAAGGCCAGTAGGTATCACTATGCCACAGAGTCCAGGTCTACCAACTACAAAAGTAGAGGCATGAACATTTAGTGAAAGGCAAGCTAAGGTTAAATCCTACTCACTTCCAGACCTCTTCAGTGCATCATTGTACAATAACTGAGACTTAGAATGATAACTCTTAGTTGTCAAGAAAAGTTTGTAGTTTGTATTGTATACTATTTAGTAAAGCAGGCAGGAAAGTAGTCCTCCAACACATCTGTTTGTTCCAAGGTTTAGTTTCATTTACCAGAGCAGGGTAGTGGGGGAGGATTTTCCAAAGGCTAGGGTGGTATATATATTGTATTATAAAAATTTCAAAAATAGAACACAATTTATTCACAGCATTTTGTTGTTTTATGGTCCTTCATTTTCAATGAGGACCATGACACCAGGAAGGTGATGCCATGACTTGCAAGTGAATTGGACTTAAGTGAGGAAGTGCTGTGCAAAGTCACCAGCTTCACTTTCTCCTCCAGAGCCCCCTGGGTCTAGTGGGCAGATATTGATCAGGAGGACTGCAGATGGCCCTGGATGCAGTGGGAGACCTTGGACTGATTAAGTTAGGGTCTTCCTGAGTTTTCACTTTGACTTGAGGCAATATAGTTGGTGTAGAGAGAAGGAAATTTCAAGTCAAGAGTTTAAAACATCTATCCACTCAACTCTTTTCCTGTTTTATTCTTTTTTTTTCTTAAATATAACTTATTTATTTGTCACTTCTCAACATTCACTTCCACAAGAATTTGAATTCAAAATTTTCTCCCCATCTCTCCCCACTTCCCACTCAGGCCAGTATGTGCCCCATCCACTTCTTCCTCCCTTCTATTACCCCCTCCTCTTCCATCCCTCTCCAATCTATTTTCCTGTTGGGCAAAATAGATTTCTACACCCCACTGCCTTATTTTTCGGTTGCATGCTAAATCTGTTTATTTTCTTTGGGGAGGGACTACAAGGTCTTGACATCTATGTTTAGGGCACAGCTCAGGAATGAGAATGAGCAATGAGGAGGAAACATTTTTTTTTTTGGCTTTAGAAAGCCAACTCTGGCCTTCAGAAGGATAGGGTGATTGTGTTACCCATACCCTTCGTAGGAACAGAACAAAGGTACCAATTGACCCAATAGTATTTAGTGATTATGATATACCGGGCACCATGCTAGAGGCTGACAAAATGAAACTATCCCTGATCTAAAGGAATTTACATTTGCACTCTGAAATAAAAGCATATAAATGAGAATCAACATCAAACTAAGTTAGCCACTTGCAGAAAGTATCCACACTCAGAAGGTTTTTAGAAATGTATTACTAAGATGAAGTAGCTTCCCAAATCTCAAGAAAATTATGTACAAGCTTTTGCCCAAGAAAATTAAGAACTGATATTAGATAAGGTATGAGTTAATAAATCTTAGTAAAACTAAGTTAATGTTGTCATTAAAGGAGGATGCTGGTCTACAGAAACCTTATAAAAGAAGGGGAGGCAAAGATAAAAATGTTGGCACTTAAGAAAGAATACATCAGTTAGGGGATCACTAGAAAATATACTCCACAGTGGAATCGAGACAGGGCTTCCAACATTGTGGGTGAACTTTCCCTCTAGACCCTCTGGTTCCTTTTACTCTGTTTTCATGCCTTTGACTATAATGTGCCTATCATAATATGCATTTAAAAAATGTTTCCTGAATTGGTTTTCCCAGGCAGCCTGGGAGTGGGAAAAGAGCTCTAGATATTAAGTACAAGTATTCTGAATAAATCATATAAGACTCATTCAACCTCATTATTTTGATACCTCAATGAATCTATGATTTCCTTGACATGTGTACTCACCACAATGCTGAGGAATGCAGTCTATCCTTGACCATCGATCCTGAGACCCTCGCTTTTATCTTGCTACAAACCAACCTGTGATAGGATATCTCATCCAATGGTGCGGTTCTAAGGACATTGATACTGAAGCTATTTATCAGTTATCCTTCATTCTTGATACATGGTTAACTCATCTTTTTACCAAGCCATACCCTTAGCTAATGATAGTTGTGTCAACTCCTCTATGACAGTAATGTCAAACTCAAACAGAAATGGGGACCACTAAATCACATATGAGGATCCCTGAGGGTTGCATATTAATTTTTGAAAAAAATCACATATTAATGTTATCTATGGTCTTTACATTTGTTTTTATTTTGTTGAAATCATCCCCAATTACATCTTAATTGGATTCAGGAAGCTCCAGGAAGATAGAGCTCATGGGCTGTATGTTTGATATCTCTGGTCTATGCTATTTCCCTGGCACAGGTTCTCATTTGAAATGTGCTGGCCCATTCATGCCCGCCAAGTACCTTTTCATTGTCTTTTGGCCAATCCTTAATTACAGTTCTCCAGAGACTGGTATAATGCATCATACTCTATCACAGAAATGATATTAAAAAGATGGGCTTATTTCAAACAAAAGCTTGGGGTCATTAGGACAACTATGCAATTTCGTAAAGGCAATCTTTTTTCTGTTCAATTCTGGACCTGCCCATTGCTCACTGGCAGTGTCTTTTCAAGATATATGTACTAATGGCTAAACTCAATGGATTATCCAATCAGTGGTATGTAATATTTGGACAATAGACACTTTTCGTCCACTTTTCTTTTTCCATATATATATATATATATATATATTATATATATATGGAAACTATATATAACTATATATATAGTTAAGGCAAACTCTAGAGTGACTTCAGAATTCATTTAGAAAAAGTGGGAGATTGGAAGGGGAGAGGGCCGGAGTTTGTTTGGGGAATGAGCATTTATTAAGCATCTATTAAGTGCCAGGTATTATGATACTAAGCACTTTACTCTCATTTGATCGTTACAACAACCCATTTTACAGTTGAGGAAATTGAAGCAAACAGAGGCTAAGTGACCCGCCCAGGGTCAGCTAGTAAGTGTCTGAGGCCACATTTGAACTCAGTGCTCCTAACTTCATTTTATCTACGGAACCACCAGCTGCCTTTTAGAAGGGTCTTGGTGCCATGTCAACTCAAGACATATAGGGAATACCTGTTCCATTTGTATTCCATGGGGATATCCTCTAAAACAGAGGCAAATGCCTCTGGCAAGCATATGTCTCCCTGCTTTAAACTTTCTTTAATATTAATACTCTGAGGTTATCTTTAGTATTACATCCTTCAAGGTATCTTAAGTGATTTTGACTTACATATGAAAGCTATATTATTAGAATAATGGCTCTCCTTTAAGGCAGACTTTTTTCAACTGAATTAAGTGCTTTTTTTATTGTTAAAAAAACATAGAGGGACCTTGTATTCTCTACATTTTTCAGTCAACTGTATGACTGTAAATATGTGGTCAGTTACAGAATGTCATCTGATTTAGTCTGCTGTTTCCTCTCAAATTCATTCACTCATTTATTTATAATGCATATTTAAAATTACACATTAAGAGTCATTCTGTTGTTCAGTTGCGTATGACTCTTTGTGACCCCCGGGACCACAGAACAACAACGCTGACCACGGACCTTCTTGGCAAAGATAATGGAGGGGTTTGTCGTTTCCTTCTCCAGTGACTTAAGGCAAACAGAGAGCTACTCAACGTCTGAAGGCAGGTTTGAACTCAGGTCCTCTTAACTCCACGCCCAACGTTCTACTCACTGGGTCACCTAACAACAATAAGAGCTACAGAACATCATCTGGAATGGTCTGTTCCTTCTCAAGTTTTCATCAAGGATATCTTCAAGTGATTAATTAATTAACAGATTAATGATTCTCATAAAATTACTAACGTTATCTATCATTATCTATGAACTTTTTCTTTTTCATGACAACTCAGACCTACATGCCTTTGGTTTCTCTCCTCTTTAGAACCAAAGCTTGAACACGAACACCCTTATAACTTGGCTGGTTCCAAAACGTAGCGTCTCAGTAACCTTGGCCCACTGTCCATGCTATTCTCATCTTTCTTTTTTTTAATGTCACTTCTACTTTCTCATACAGCCTACCTAAGACATATCCAAATATAATGGGGCTACATTGCTCTGGAGGAAAGAACATGTTATAAACATGCTTACAGATTTTATTTTGCATTTTTGGTTTTTCCTGCCTTCCAGTTTCATTTTCAGATGCTATCAGGATGACTGCTTAGACAAGTCATTTCATTTAAATCAATAAACATTTATTAAGTGGTAAGTCTTTTTCTAAGCACTTGGGATATAAAAAGGGGCAAAAGCTAATCCCTTCCCTCAAAGATGTTACAATCTAATGGGGGAAACAACATGCAAACAAATATAAATAAAGCAATCTACATACAGGGTAAATCAGAAATAATGAAAAGAGGGACAACATTGGAATTAAGAAGGGTTAGGGAGGGTTTCCTGCAGAAGGTGAGATTTTCATTGCTAAATTTCCCTTAAAATTGTTTTTCTTTCACTGATTCTTGTCATTTAACTGGATGATACCACTTTCTGCTGTAAGATTCTACATCTGAGTTTCTACTCTAAACTTACCAGCTTAGACCCTCTGTGGTCTCTCCACTTGACAAGAAGATCAAGTTTTGCTTGTTGAGGCATTTCTAAGCTTTTTTGGTTTACTCATTATGTCATTTGATTTACACCATATATACTTTTTCAGGAAATGGCTATAATCTGTCAACACCTATTCCTCATTTTTTTTTTGGTCAATTATTTCTTGTTTTATATAATAGCTCACATTAGAGCTATTACAGAAATTTTTAACTGTGCAATACTTTTTTCTCAGTTTTATACTTTCTTCTATTTTCACAAGGACAGGTGATTTGAGAATAAGTGACTTCTTGGTTTTTAAAAATTTGGTTAATATTATTTTCTTTAAAATGCTACTTGAAGTTTAGTATGATTAAAGCATCCTCTTAGTTGGCAGCTGCTATCGAACAAAGCATGTAGAATTCTGGCCATGGAATCAGGAAGAACTGAATCCAAATTTGGCTCCAGACACTTATTAGCTGTGGGACCCAGGGCAAATCAATTAGCCCAGTTTCCTCAATCGTAAAATGTGGACACAAATAGCACTTATCTCCCAGTTTTGCTTTAAGAATCAAGTGAGATAGTATTTGTAAAGCACTCAGCACACAATGTCTGTAGGTGCTTAATAATAAATGCCTGCTTCCTTCTTTCCTTCCTTCTTCCCACTATTATGAACTTTAACCTGGAATTTGAAATTTGAAAGTTTAAAAAATGTTCTTCAGATCCTTATCACACTCTGTGTAAACTGATAAGATCAAGTTTCTGAACTTGAAAAACTAAGTCACATTTTAAAGTTCAGTCTGATCAGCTCATAAACTTCTTTTTATTCAACTACCATTCTGTTCTGTGCTTTATTTTTTTATGGTTGTTGAATGTCCTTCTTTTCTCCATAATGGCAGAGGTTTCCATAGCTCTGAATGTTTACAAAACATTTTATATATGCCCAATTGTTACAACAACCCTGAAACATAAGCCCTTTCAGTATTAGCACTATTTTAAAGATGAGTAAAGGGAGGCCCCAGCACGGTTATGTGCTTTGCCCTCATGGGCAAAGAGTTCCTATCAAAGGCTGTGTTTGAACCCGGATCTCTGCTGACTGTGAGTTCAGTGCTCTTTCTGCCTCTCCATCGAAGGGAGTAGGAGATGTCCCAGGGAGTCAGCTCCTACCACAGGCTAAATTCTCCCCATAAAATAAGACTTTGTCCACTCTTCCATAGTGGAAGGGTCCCTGAGCTATCACTCTTTACTTACAAGTCTCTATATATCCAAATTTATAACTTTATCTAGATATAAAAATATTTTACATCTATATATTTCTATATACCAATGAACTGGGACAGATTAGGTATTATGCTATAATTGAGTTTCAATGTTTCTCTGAGTTTTACTTCTAAGAGGCTAAAAGCTCTACTGTACATGATTTTTGAAGAACATAAAATCAATGAACTTATACATAGAACCTACATCCCTTGAGAATGATTTTATGGAATGCCCTGCCAGAAATAATATTGGGCATGATAAGAAAATCTCAGAGATTGTAGATATAGTATGCTTGTTTGCCTGAGCAAAATCTAAGGTCGCTTCTAATTCCACCAAGTTTTATCATTATAAACAATTGCAATTTCTACCACGATATCCTCCTAATGCCTTGAAGATCCAAAAATCTCCTTTTAATAACTTTCTGAAGTCATGAAACTTCTCATTTTAAACCCATGATTAGAAATGTGAAATATTGAATATATAATTATTTGACTCACAGCAGTATTCATATTTTCACGGTAAGAAGTAAAAAGAACAAAATACAAGTAAATAAAAGTAGTATGTTCTACATCTTAAAAATCAATGGACCGAATGGAATTAGAATCAATATGCTGAACAGGCAAGATAAATTATGCTATACTCTTACAGTCAACATTCTTTTTTTTGGTCTTTCATTATAGATGTCCAAACTGGTGTTGGAAGAAAATGAGACTTCAGAAACTAGCCAAGACATTCATTCATAGAGTGAATGAAGACAATTTCACTTGTATTATACTGGCCTACACATGGACAAAATTAAAATTAGCAACTCATGTAGTATTGATGGGGCAGTCAGGTAGCACAGTGGATAGGGGACCAGACCCAGTGTCAGGAACACTCTATGCATTCAAATCTGACCTCACACACTTTCTAGCTGTGTGACCCTGGGCAGGTCATTTACCCTGTTCGTCTCAGTTTTCTCCTCTGTAAAATGAGCTGCAGAAGGATATGGCAAACTACTCCAGTATCTTCACCAAGAAAACCCCAAATGGGGTCATGAAGATTTATTTGAACATGACTGAAGTGAACCGTGGTATCACTAACATATTTCTGAACACTTGAAAGAGCCACATTTCTTTCGGTGATGCTTATAAATTCATGAAAAGCTATTCAAAGATGATATCTGCAGTACCAGCAATAAAAGCAACCTCTAGGGATGGCAGGATTTAAAAAAAGAAAAATCAATAGGCACTTCCAGAAAGCAAAACTACTAACAGTGAAATACTCACACCTTTGTTTGACAGAGGAAATAATATATTACTGAATGGGTAAAAGGGAATTATTCAAAGAAGTGAAACCTTATGCTGTCAACAGTCAAAAGAAACTTTATTTGTACCTGTATAATAGAAAGATGACCAAGAAACAGATAATAAACTTATAAATACCCTAGTTATCAGTAGATAATAAACACACAAAAGTTCTCAACCACCATCCCCCCAAGGAGGAGGAAGATACTGTAGCAGAAAGAATGAAATAAGCATAAATTATAACAGCATGTAGGTGAATAACTATTCCTTGAGTGCTTGATTAAATATTTTTTGAAGCAGTTAACATCACTTTCTGTACTGTTTCTCCCTTAAAGGGAAGCTCAAAAATGTGTCGCATACTCTCATATGCTGTTATTAACACCATATGCATGTCTGTATACCCTTCCCACATCACAAAACAATGAAATGAAATCCCAGCAACGCCTCCCTGTAACGTGTAGATGACTATGCACCCTCAAATACTATGCCAGCAAAACACAAATATGGCAGCACTCACCAAGCTAAAAGGGTTTGGGAGGGATCAAATTTTGCTTATGTTAATATGTACTTCTAAAAATGGTAAACAATCTATAATTTTTTACATACTTGAACATTTATTTTAATATTTAATTATATAATTCTATACGATAACATAATATTTTAGAAAGATGTTTAAGTCTTAAATCTTTTGTTCAAGGAGTAGCCTCAGTAAGTGGGAAGACTCAGAGTCAGATTAGTCTCTGAGGAAGAAGTTCTTTTAGTCAGAGTAGTTCACTAAGCCATAGAAGGGCAGCTATTTATATCAGTGGAGGTAAGACAACAAAAAACCACAGATCTTTGGAAACACTCAAATATTCACTTCTCATGCATTTTTTGGTCCATTAAAAAACCTACAACAACAACAGAAAAATAAACAAGATGAAGATCTGGAGATTGAGCGGTACTTACCGAAGACTCACTATCTCTAACGAGGAAGTCACCTTCAACACCCCGTTCATTAAGGGCACATTCGGCCTGATGTCGTGTAACGTTCCCGTAATACCACTCTCTTCCAGCAAACCGTCCCGTAGAAGATGGCCCCGTATAGCTTATCTGAGGTGGATGAGAAGCGTTCATGGCAGGACCATCGCTTAAGATGACTACGTAGTTTTTAGGAACAAGGCCAATTTGCCCTCGTGAGTTTTTACATTTCCACCATTCTGGGTCATTTTCAGGTTTTTCGATGACTTCCATGGTTTCCCCTTTCTCAAAGTTGAGCTCTTCCTCTGTAACAGAACTGAAAGGATAGAGTGTTTGAACAATATGGAGCACTTTCATACTCTGGCCATTACTCATCGATGCTCCTTTTCTTAAACTGAGAAAACTTGGGGAATCAGCTGTTGCTTCTTCAAGTTCCTCTACAACATAGTTGGAAGGAAACCAGCCAATCTGTCCATTGTAGTTACCTCGCCACCAGCCATCACTACACTTTTCCATTACAATGACCCGGGATCCTTTCACTAGGGAGAGTTCATCCTCCCTCTCTGCAACATAGGCAAATTTAACATAGGCTGGGATGTTGAGGTCATAAATCCTGTCCGCAGTGCTTCCATTGGATGGATACTCTGCATCTGTACTAGGGGTGGGAGAGGCATCTCGTGTGCTCGTCTTTCTTTTTGTCTTTCCCAGCCCTGTCGGAAACAAAGAGAAAGACTCAGTGATAAAATAATTAAGCAATAAATATAAAGTCAGGTGTTTTTCAAAATATAAAACAGGAAGAATTTGTGGCTTACAACAAGCTTCACTGTCAACTTAACAAAAACAATGCACAGAAATAGACTGGCCATGTGTGACTATTAGATCTCATGAGGAAATATTAACATGGTTACCCAAAACTACATTTCAACAGATGGCTTAATTAATGCCGATGTCTAATTGTCATTCACTTCAGAAATCTGCAAAGTTACTGGTAGTACTAAAAATGCCCAATATAAATAGAAGATAATCTGACCTTGGATAATTATTAGCTGGGCAAGTCACTTAAACCTGTTTCCCTCAGTTTCCTCACTTGTAAAACTGAGTTAGAGAAGAAAATGGCCAACCATTCCAGTATCTTTGCCAAGAAAACCCAGAAATAACTGAGCAACAACACACTGTCCTTCACTTGGGAAACCTGCAAACTAACTGGTAATACTGGAAAAGCCCAATAAAACAGAGGACAGTGAGCTGAGTTTCCTGGAAAGATAAGTAATCTGGAGACAATTTCTACATCCCTCGGGTACACTCATACTGAGCTCAGAGTGCCTTTACTCTTCTTGCACAGGGGGATGGCTGGGCTACCTGACCGCTAAGTGCTCTCTTCTGAATTCTAAGGTTCTAGAAATCTTCGAATTATCCTTATTCCAACATATATGCTTATTTTTTATTCTATTAGTATTTTGTTTTAATACCTTAATTTCCAAACAACCCTTTTCTCCCCTAAGGGCCTTCCCTTATGACAAAAACTAAAGAAAAAAGAAAAAGTGTAGGTAAGCATAATTAACCAAGACACCGATGGTAAATGCAAGGTGTATGTCACACTTCAAGGTACTCGGTACTCTCATGCTGCCCAATGTAAGTACTCAGGGTCTCCAAGAACAGTACCCTCTTCCAGTAGGCAGTGACTGATGCTTCTAATTTCTAACTGAATACTAAAAATTTTCTCCCCATTCACACCCATCTGTTCTGCGTTCTAATCTTTGTTCTCCACCAGAGGATAAGTGCCAACGAATCATCAGATAAACTGCCAATGTTACCTAACATATCTTCAATCCCAAGGTAGTATCTTCTTCAATGATGTCTGAACCTGGACCTGGTGAGGGATGCAGTAGGTCCTTAAGAAATAAAACTAGTAATAAAAATTTCAACCACAAGTCAGATTCTTGAGGCATCTGTGCCCCTCCTTTGCTATCTCACCGAAAGAGGCTTTCCCCTACAAACTTTGAGAGCAAGACATAGCTAGGAATGAGCGACCCACCCACAGACCCCTTGTTAGACAATTTTAAACGCATAAAACATTGTGTTGCTGTTCGGTTATGTCCTATTTTTTTATAACATCATTTGGGGTTTTCCTGGCAGATACTGGAGTGTTTTGCCATTTCCTTCTCTAGCACTCTTTATAGATGAGGACCTAAGACAAAGAGGGATAAAGTGACTTGCCCAGGGTCAGATAGCTAGTAAGTGTCTGAAGCTGGATTTGAACTCAGGAAACCAAAGAGTAGTGAACATAAAGATGTCATTTCTTTTTTCCCCACTCAAGTTCATTTACCTGCCTGAAACCTATCAGTAGATCTTTTTTGGGGGTCCAGGGACTCCAGATTAAAAGTCCTTTTGCAATCCTTTGGTATATCAAAAGACAGGGGAAAAGAGGAAATGAATGATAAAGTTATAAAACCGTGCCCTATTTCCGATAGTTTGCTCAACATCCTTCAGGTCATATTACCTTAAAGTGTTCAGCGGGCACCATGCTAATACAAACATGTTGACAGTTTGTCAAAGAGATGGAAAGATAATAGCCAAGCCTTGTCCATAAAAAGAAAACTAAAATGGCAAAGCCAGACAAAAGGTTTTATTTTTGTTGTTTTTTAACTTATTTATCCCTAGAAATATCCACATCATAATTTTTAAAGTATATTACCCAAGTTCACTTCTGTTTAATGGCTATGCTATTTCATTATATACTAAAACATTTAGCTTAAGTGCTTATAAAGCATAATAGAAACAGTCTAGTGCATTCAAATAGGTAATTCAAAAAGGAAAAAAAAAACCCAAGGGCTATGCCACAAACCAGCCAGATTGCAACATAAGGTGTGAAAGGAATCTGCAGCTTGGAGCCACTATTGTGCTAACTTGAAAATAATGACCTACTTCCTTGACTAATGCAAGAGCTCTCAGGGTGCCAACAGGCCACTCTGAACTGTTCCAAGTCTTTACCCCATGCCCTCTTATAATAAGCTCATCCAGCCTCCAAGCTCATCTAAGCTTCCACACTGAGTTAATCCTTTCATAATTTTATCATCCTTCAACTGAGCATGAGCAGACAGACTACTTGGAAAGTTGGCAGTGAAGGGAATGATTGTATTGTGTTCTGCGATACAATTACAGGAAAATGGTGCTTAAAACTGCTTGCTCGGGGGGAGCTGGCAAAGGTTTAAATTCAAATGAAAAATTCCAACATTAGAAACTGAACAATAACATCTTTCAAGCAAGATGCCAACCAGAAAGCAGGAATTAAGGAATATTAAGGAGGAGAGAAAAAATATTCAACCACCCTCCAAAGTTTGAGAATTATAAAGATGCTTGTCAAAATATAAACCCAAAACTAATGATCTCATTATTTCTTCGTGTACAATCCTAACGAATGAATCACTGTTGTCTCTCCACTTACAAACCCTAGTAATTCAGATTTTTAAACGGACAGTTCCTTAAGCTTCAACTGTCTTCTCCATCTCTGAATAAGTAATTACTTAATCTTTTGGACTTGAGAAACGGATATCCCAATGCAGTGACTCTAATATCAGTTCTGAATTTTTTTGTTACTAAATTTTAGGCGGTTACTAACCAGCAACAGTATATATGTTACGAGAGTTTCATTTTTTAAAGTTTTTTGAAATTCCAAACAGATTTTCCCAACCAAACGGTGCTCTAAATAGTGTACAGGGTAAAAGTAGAATCCACAAAAGCCTACTTATGAAACTAACCAACAGTTATATCACTATCTATATGGGAAAATGAATTCAAAATTTCAACCTGGGACAGCAGAAGCTTCTTTTCTTTGGTGGTAGGAGAAGTCCTCAGTGATGTCCCCATCACTAAATAACTCTGTGACCTTGGGCAAGGTCATTCTTGAGCCTCAGTTTCCTCATTAGTAAAATGGGGCAGGAGGTCAGAGGTCAAAGTTGGAGGTGATTTACTTCTAATGCTCCCTTCAGCACCTGGATCCTTTAATATGATATCTTTCCGCTCTCAATTCCCTCTGTGACTCCTGTGACGTGAGCCAGGGACTCCAAAGGGAAAATTGGCATGATAAGGGATGAAACCCCATGGGAGATAAAGAGTCACGCCAAGAAGATAAGAAGTAGGAAGGAGGAAAATGATGAGGCGGAAACTCTTGGTGAAATGATGAACAAGAGGTATAGGGCAAAGGTTGTTGGAAGGGAAGTAAGGGAAAAACATCAGTGGGAGGGATTTTCCTACACTTTTTGTTTTGTTATATACTGAAATAGCAGTGACGGGGTTAGAAAGTAAGTCTCCAGATGTTTTTCTTAGACTTTTTCAGCAACCCCACTCCCATTCTGTGCAAAGGACAACCTGAGTAACTTTTCTCATTTTCATCTTTTCTTTAGCTTTCCCTTTTATTGTTCCTCCAATTTCTTCCATATGGTTTTTAAATTATACTATTTACCTGGCTGAGTTGCAACAGAAAGGCAGGAGCGATCTTTAAAATGAAACGAAGTAGATGGACATCTTTATTACGCTAGCATCTATTCTTTAAAACTTAAGTACTGTTTAGAAATGAGAGTAAAATCTTTATTAACCAGAACTCAGCTCTCTAGACCACGGTGCTAACTTTATTTTCCTCTGCATAACACTTTTAGAAGGAAGAAGTCATTCTTATATCTGCCCTTAAGTCAGTGTATATTCAACCCAGTTTCTACACTTACAGCATTACACTGAAATCTGAACAAATATTCAATGCGGTGAATCATTTTATGAAATATTGTGCCATCATTTAATTGTTTAGTGAAATATGTTGGGTATCTAATGATCCGAGAATATTTTAGAGTCTATCCTTAAAGGGACTGTCAGTAAAAAGCTAGAAAGGGAAGCAATGATCACAAAGAATGAGCATGACTTTCTCAAGAATGATTAAGCTCTGAAAATTGAGAAAATGAAACTGATTCTCTTCTGCAATTGATTCATTTTGTATCACTGGACATTCTGTGTAACTACCAAAGTCACATTTCATTTGTCTCTGAGTTCAGTTTGGAAGTTCAGCTTTCCTGTAAATTACTCATCATTGCCTCGAGGTTGTTCAGAAGTTCAGATCTCCTGCTTAATCACTCATCTATTCTAGTGTCAAGGAAAGCTGTTATCCTTGAAGGCCACAGGTAAATGCCAGAGAAGCCAGACTGGCAAGAGAATTTGGCCTGTAATCACTGTGACAGTAGCCATGCAGTGGATACGACCAATGAACTTTCCAAGCTACAAGATGGAAGGAGAGTTTGTTGTTAGCTTTGTGCTCCAAATTTCCAGCCAATTGTACTACCCTCCACATCTATGATGCTGCAGGTTTTGTAATCAATCATACTGTTTTCACCGTCTATGATGATCCTCCTTATGTCCATAAAATGAACGTGTCAGTCCATATTCAGGATCTTTTGGCTTTGCTGAGGAGCCAGAGATTGGTAATTACTAGGCTTATTAATAAAATGAATATGCTCAGAACTCTGTGCTTCAGTTTGTCTTCATTGCAACTGTGACAGACCCCCCTGCCCTTTTTGAGAGTATTCCTTACAGATCCAGGGAAATTGCAGATATGGTTAACCTGGATTTTTGTGACGTTTCTACTAGTCAATAACCTTTATTTAGCATTACAGAGTTAGGGTGAGTGGGAGATGCTAAAAAACAAACACACTTTGTATGAGTAGCATTCATCAATACAAATTAAACATATTTTTTATCTAAAGTATTTGGCAAGTCCCTGCTGTCCCTGCTCTTCTTGTTTAAAAGATGGAGAGGAATGAGCTAGAGAGTCCAATTAGAAGATTTTTAGTAGAGCACCTCAAGAACCAACACTCAATCCTGTAAGATTTTAACATTTTTATCGACGACTAAGGAAAACCATGGAAGATTTTTATTCCACCTAAAGATGAGATTAAAGCCATCAGAGATAACTAACACATGGTATAACAAAGTCAACATTCTACAAGATCTTGACAAATTAGCCTATTATTGTGCTGAATAATATTATGAGATTTAATAGAGTTGGAACATAGAGATTATTATAGATTTGTATAGAATTTAAAGTCATTTTAGATTTAGAGCTGGAAGATAACCAGGAGGTTACTAACCTTGAATTTTCCTCATTTTCCAAATGAGGAAACTACAAAAAAGAAAAATGAAGTGTCCTGTCCAAAGTTATACTACTAATAAGTGGCTGAGGTGAATTTTGAATCCACATGCTCCAAGTTCAAATCCATGCATCATGAAACTCTTACACTTGGGTCCAACAAAGGAACTTAACACATGGAACATGGTGAAGGGTAAGGCATGGTCAGAGACAACAGCATAACTCAGAAAAAAAAAGTCTGGGAATTTTAGAGAGCAAGGTCAATAGTGACATGACATCCAAGAAGCTAATGTAATTAGTCTAATATGGCTGCATTAACGAGGCAAAGTGTAGCATCCAGGACTAGAGAGATCTCTGAATCACAAGAGCATAGATTCAGAGTTAGAAGGAACCTTAGGGGCTGCCACAGATTCCAACTCCATTTTTTTAAAGATGAGGAAATGGAGGAATAGAATGGTTAAATGACTTGCCCAGAGACACTCAGGTAAGTAACTGTCTCAAGTGAGACAGTACTCCTGAGCTATAAAGTCAGACTACAACTGGAATATTGTTCAGTCCTGGGAGAAATATTTTAGGAAGCACCCTGATAAGCTGGGCAAGAAAGATATTCATAGGCTGGGAAGCGTTGGCTGGAGGCAACCAGGATGGTGAAGAGCCTCAAGGGCATGTCATGAGAGGACTGGTTTGAAGGAATTTCAGGTTTTTTATCAGAAGGAGGTTTGGTTTTTTTTTTAAGTTGGGGAGGTGTTAGCCATCTTCAAATATATGGAAGGCTATCACATAAAATAGGTAATTGACTCGCTCTGGATGGCCCCTGGGGGAGAAATTTATAATAACAGGCAGAAATTACACAAAAGGAAAATTCAGAGGGGAAAAAACGGTTCTTGAGTTATAAGGAAAAGCTTAACAATAAGGGCTACCCAAAAGCGGAAGGGGCTATCTCAAGAAATAATGTAATGGGAACTTTCTCAATGTAATAAACGTAAGTACTAGACCAATTCTAGGGTCCCTTTGAACTCTAAGATTCTGTGATCTTTGGCAATTAAAACAAATTCATCTTAGTATTAGCAATCTTTTCATCAAGGTTTGAAAGGAAAAGGGTTGATTCTGAGTTAACCAGAAATAATGGAACTACAATGTATTAGCCCCAAACTGGGGCTCTGCCATAATTTGTTTTATGAAAAATTCTATACAGTTCAAGTCTATTTCACCCTAGATTCTTTATGTCAGATTCTTATAGTTTCATTATTCCTATGGGATAATGTAATCTGTTATTGTACAAGAATGACCTTTCCTCCAGTCAACTCACTATATGGATAGTAAAAGTGTTAATGAAAAACACATGTGCTTGTCTTAGACTACATTATGTTTCCAACTGATTGAAATTACTGTTGCAAATAGTAATATGTTGTTTCATCCATGGACAACATGCTCAAGCATAGTCCTGAGTTAAGCTTTTGCATCAAGATCCTGACCTTTCTAATATTCTTTGGCTCCTTCCAGATGTCCTCCAATTTAATTTCAATGGAGGTTCGAGGGTGGTAGATGGTTTTCAGTAGGAATCTGGAATTCAAAATTTATGTAAAAATTATGCCATTTAAGGAAGGAAATATTCCAAATGTGCTAACTCTGGTTTTTACCATTTCTAAATAAATGTTCTTTTGTGAACAAGTTTATCTCTTTCTTTACAGAATATATAAGGACCACCATAGCTATTCATTTGAAATAAAACAAAGAGTTTGATTGGGGAAGAAATCTATGTATGTTAGAGAATGAGGTGGACATTGTGAATGATGCATATGGCAGTCATATGCTTCACAGAAAGTAGAGTTAAAAGAATGTTTTTAGTTTATTTTCTTGGCAGTGTTTAGAAAATCAAAATTCCTTCTTGGTAAATGAACTCTGTCTTCTTCCATTTTAGATTATTAAGATAAATTAATTATAACTGCCAAAGATCACAGAAGCTTAAAAGAGTTCAGAGACCCTAGAGTTGGTCCAGTTTTACCGATGTCTGACCAAGAACACAATAATGCCTGTTCCACTGATGGAGGACCCATTACTTCTTGAGGTAGCCCCTTCCACTCTGGATAACCCTAACGGTTAATAAGTTTTTCCTTATGACACAAGAGGTTTTTTTCTTCTTTCTAAAAAATTTTCCTTCCATCATTTTTTGCCCAGTGTTCTAAATTCTCCCCTCTGGGTTCCATTTGAGCAAGTCAATTACCTCTTCCCTGTGACAACCCTTCAAATATATTCTACTAAATGGGGGTAGGGAGGGAGGAGAAAGAGATGAATATCTTTCAACATCATTAGACTAGAAAGGAGGGATTCCAGTTTCAGAGCTTTGGCTCTACCCTCTCCTGTGGATATAAGCTATCATAGATTTTCAGCAGAGCTCCTTCGCATGGTAGCAATAAAAGTTCTTCATTCTGTCTTTTTTTTTCCAATTGAATTAAACCCTTTTCTCCATAAAGCTACCATGGCTTCTCTCCAGTTGACATGCTTAGAAAACTACAAAGGAACAAGTTACACACACACTTTTACATCTTAGCAGATGTTCTCCTGGCCAACAGTAATATCCACCAATTTTGGTTTTACAAAGGAAGAGCTGAAGAAATTTGTAGCATGAGTGTTAAGATCAAACCTTGGCAATACCAGCCTGTATTTACTGTTCCACTAAATCTCATTTTCTGATTGTTAGTGAAGATAAGGTCTATGAGACAGTTTGGGGGAAACATCACAGGCAACTCTCAAGTTACAGAGCAGGTGATGACCTGCGTTGGTAGAGAGGGTTCCCACACTAAGGAAATGATGGGTTCAGTTGAAAAACAGTTCAGAAGACACAGAAAAGTGAGGCAGTTTGTTACTACTATAAGATACTGAATATATTCTTTTCTCAAAACTATGTAATAGAAGTTGTTTTTCATAAACAATCTTCCTTGTATTAATATAATATTCATATAATGTTTATATTAAGAGTTCACATTAAGAGAAAATTTTAAAAATATTTTTCAAAAAAAATTCTGACATGAATCTTCTTTTGCATTTCTCACACAGGAATATACCTGTACAATAAATAAAACAAAATTGTATTTAAAAAATTCTATTATATCCATTTGCTGCTGAGGGGTTATTTCAGTCATGTAAATACACTGGAGTGGTTTGCCATTTCCTTCTCCAGCTCATTTTACAGAAGAGGAAACTGAGGCAAACAGGCTGCCCAGGGTCATACCATAATTTCTTCAGTCATTCCTCAGCTGATGAGTACCCTTTTAGTTTTCCAGTTCTTAGCCACTACAAAAAGAGGAGTTCTAAATATTTTTATATCTATATACAGGTCCTTTTCTTATCTCTTTAGGGTGTAGACCTAGTAGTGATATTACCGGTTCAAAGAGTATGCACACTTTATTAAGTTTAACTGTTAAGTCACCTCATCCTTTATCAAAGTCATCAGGTTATGCATCTTAAATAAAGACTAACAGAAGCAGAGGGAAAGAGAAATCAGAGTGCTATATAAATTAGTACATGTATAAAGATACCAATATTTTATAGATAAATTGGAAATTTTAGAAATATGAACAGGCGTGAAAAGTCTAAGGATCCCCTATGAAAGAATATTAGGATCAAGTATCTTAACAAAGATTTTACTTCAGTTACATCTCATTTAGGGCCAGCTAGGTGGTGCAATGGACAGAGTATCTATCTATCCATATCTGTGGCCCTGGAGTCAGGAAGATGCATCCTCCTGAGTTCACATCTGGCCTAAGATACTTCCTAGCTGTGTGACCTTGGGCAAATCACTTAATCCTGTTGGCCTCAGTTTATTTATCTGTAAAATGAAATGGAGAAGGAAAGGGCAAATCACTCCAGTATAATTACCAAGAAAACCCTATATGGGGTCACAAAGCGTCAGGATATGATGAAACAACCACACAATACATTTCATTTACAGCTCATATTACTATCTTCTAGAATTAAAGGTAAACACTCAGAAAATCTGAGGTCAAAAGGAATATTCTACAAACATGAAAACAGGCATTTTCAACTTGTCAAAGGCCCCATTTAAAAGTCTCTAAAGAAACCCCATAATAATAGACTTAATAGTCTAGAACAGAGGTATTAAAAATTCTTATATACATTTACTGGTCCCCATTCCTGTCTGAGTTTCAAACCACTGCTCTAGTAATCCAATAGTAAAATTAAATTCCATAAACATTAAGTGCCTACCCACTTGTATAAAGGATTATAGAAGGTACCAGGAGAAGATTCAAGGATAAATAAGGGATGACTCGTGCCCTCCATACATTTATACTCTAGATGAGGAGATAAGACATATAGAAAAGTAGCACATCAGTGTTTGGAGCTGAAAGAGACCTTAGAAATTCTTGATGCTGATTTTTCTTGCTTATACAGATGAGGCCATTGATCTGACCAAGTTTAGCCAGGTATTAAGTAGTAGAATAGGACTTTAAAATACAAAAAGATAAAGAAAATGTATAACAGAGTCAACAGCTTTGAAGAGGGAAAGATTTTTTGTGGTTGTTGTTGATACCAATGAGAGTGGAGGGAGAGTTCTATTAAGCAGTATTGAAGCAGCCAACAGGTTCCTGCAGGATGAGTAGAAGTTTAACAAGTAAAAGAAGGAAACTAGTAACACGAATGAAAGGTGCATTGATGTGGTATACATTGCTTTATGCTTTGGCGAGAGCTTAAGAAAAGTAAGGAAGAATAACATGAAAAGAAAAGCTCCAGATCATGGTGGATCTGCTATTCCAGGTTAAGGAGTCTGGACTTCTGTGTAAACAATGAGAAACCCCACTGAAAAGTTTAGACCACAAAACCGATAGGCAGGGGTGCTGCAACTTAAATCAGGATAAAATTCTAATATCAAACTGAAGGCAAAAATCCCTGTATTATCAAAATTACCCTACCTTCAAAGCACATCTCTAACATGAAGTCTCTGGTTTGTTAGAACAATGTAGGTATGGAAAGTTATCAACTTGGAGCATAACTTAGGGAAAAAGACTGATTCTAAAGGATGGGTCTATCAGGCTGGGAGCAAGAAATAGGCACCAGATGCCTCTCTTCCCAAGAAGTCCTCTTTTGATGTAGCGGCTAGAGCATTGGGCCTGGAGTCAGAAAGATCTGAATTCAGATCCTGCCTCAAATACTTACTTAGCTGCGTGACTCTGGGCAAGTCACTCTGTCTGGCTGAATTTCCTCAACTGGGGAAATAGGGAAAATAGCACCTTCTTAACAGGGTTGTTGTGAGGAACAAATAACTTAATATTTGTAAAGTCCTTAAAATAGTACCTTTCATATATAATAGATATTTAATAAATCCATCCTCCCTCCTTAGGGGACAGGTAGGTAATGCAACAGATAAAGCATCAGTGCAGGAGTCAGGAGGACCTGAGTTCAAATCTCACCTCAGACACTTGACACTCACTAGCTGTGTGATCTTGGGCAAGTCACTTAACCCCAACTGCCCCATCAGGGGTCATCTCCAGTCATCCTGATGAACATCAGGTCACTGGATTCAGATGGCTCAGGAGGAGAAAGTGAAGCTGGTGACCTGCACAGCCCTCCCTCACTCAAAACAAAGTCAAGTGCAAGCCATGTCATCATTTCTCTGATGGCATGGTCTTCTTCGGTAATGAAGGACAAACACACACCTTCCTCCCTTTTCTTCTTCCTTCCTATTTCATTCCTTCCCATTTTCTCTTTCTTCCTTCCTCTCTAGGAGAACAAGTACATTATAATGAGTGTGTATATGGGAGAACGAGGGCACCATTAATGCTCATTTAAGAGTATACACTCATTAAGTGGGAAGTAAGGAATCAGCCACATCATTCATGTTACCTTCCTTTTTTGCTTGTACCTGTATATGAAGCAAATCTAACACAATCAGCTCTGCGCATAAATCAGATGATCTGTTAGTGGCGTGTAGAATGGGTTGCAGTGGAGAGATCACTGTGCTGTGTTAAATGAGCCCCACTGGAAAAGTATATGGGGACAATTATGGAAGGTATTACAATAACCTACGTGAGGATAATGAGGGCCTATACTAAAATGGTCGTTGTAGAACTTGGCCAATGACTAGAAGTAGAATAAAGTGAAAGAATGGGAAGAGGTGAGGATGCCAGAGAGGTTTCAAGCCTGGGTGGCTCTAGAAGACCACATTTAAATGCTAGTTAAGTATGCTCGAGCGCAGGGTTGTCAAACTCAAACAGAAATGGGGGAAGCTGCGTATTTGACCCCTCTGATCTAGTAGACAGTTCAAATGGGATTCAAGACATCAATGTTTAAACTGAAACTTAGGAAGAATAATCTAGCAGGTGTAGGCCTTTTATTCCTGAGTTTTGAAAGGCAAAACAGGATCCTTCCTTCTTAATATGATTCTTTCTCTTGTTTTTTTTCTTCTATTAGAATCTGATTTTCACAATCTGTCCCTATTTTCTCTCTAATTATCTTCCTACTAATCTGTTGTAATTTGTTTTGCATTTTTGGTTCCAAATACTTGCACAGATGATATACAAAAACGAATTCAAGTTTATTTTGGGTATCTGGCACTGCAATTATCACAAAAGTTTCCACATTATGTGGGCAATACATTTGGCAGGCAATTTCCATTGTAAAAATAAAGATATAGAAAATACCATGTAAGACACAGAACTCAAAGTAGATTTAAAGAAATTTAAATTATAACATATCATATATTTATTTTTATATGAATACAACTGAATGATTAAAAAACAGGGAACACTAAGTCCAACATTACATATCTGGAACTGACATATAAAAGCCAACATTAATTGTCTATTATGTGCCAGCACCTGCTAAGCATAATTTCATGGGTAAAAATAAGATTGATTTTGTAATGTTTTGGGATGAAGTTAGTCTCTTAGAGATCTACTGTTTAAGTCATGAACTGACTATAAATAATACGAAGGATACAATTTTTAGAAAACTTCTAGAGTACACTTAATTTGGTATCTGCCCTAAAACATCACTTCTTTTGCTCCCTTTCACTGGTAGAAAATCCAAAGCAGAGAAATCAGAGCCTGAAGAGTGAAATTTAGGGAGCACATAGTGAAAATATTCAGGCCTATTTTGCCCCTTTCTAACACACTGTGGGAAAGATGATGATGAGTCACATCATATTTACTGAATACTGAACTGGGCACATTTTAATATTTGTACCAACTGTACTTTAATTTTTCTGCTACTCACAAAATGGTTCTGACTTTCCCAGTAAAAGAATTCAGCAGTCACACACTAATCTTTTATCCAACAGAGAAAAAAACAAGGTCCAGTTAAAATCTACCTTATTGTACCTAGAATGTATACGAGCTTTTAGACATGTTTCTGAACCTTTGGGAAATTTTTCCACTCAAATCATATAGTTCTATTAAAGTTTCAGAAGTAGTCATGACTGCATCTCACACCTACTACTACAAGAATGCATTTTAAAAAAAGCACTGAATAGATTATGTATTTCTCTGTAGTGAGTGTGATATCATAAAAACCACAGAACAACTCATTCTAAAAAAAAATGGAAATCATATATCAACTTGTAGCAGGAAAATATTGGAAACCTTTACTTTGAACATGACTTTAACATTCTGTCATGCTGCAGTACTCTCTCAAAGGATGGCCACATTCACCCGGGGATCTGGTTGTAGAGAACCATTTCCACCATCAACAATGCTACTGTGGAGCTGGTTTGCTCTTAAAAAAAAACCAACAAAACTCCAAATGCTTGTGAGTAGCTATGAGAAAAGCATTTTGCAAACTTTAACTTTCTCTCTACCTACCTATCTACCTACTACCACTCTTCCTCATCCTCTTCTTTCAGATTATGTTCCATGGGGTGGTGTTAGGGAAGAAGACAAGGGGTCTGCCTAAAGAACTGATGAGGAACTTGAGATCCATCTAAATAACAAATAAGAGGGTATCAAACATTTTATCCAATTCACCTGGAGGGAACAGTGTATTTGATTTTAAGTTAAGCTAAATTGATTTGTCCTTAAGTGGAGTTAGGAAATCTTTCTAGGGGGTCAGCAAGATTCACTCAGAGAACTGTTTCCATCATAGGTTTAAAAGGCAAGTGTGTGTGTACTTGGGGTATCCTCAAAATCTTCGTGCAGCAATAAGCTTTAGTAGTTTAAAACTACACCCAGATTTCTGGAACAACTGTGTGTATGCATATGTGCATATATGTATATATCCATGTTTTTGTCAGGTACATATACACTCCCTGCATTCAACAAAACTGCTCTCCAGAAGTATAATCAGTTATGGACCCAATATCTCATTTTCCATCCAATTCCTTGGCTTCACTTTCCTTAGAAAATAAAGATCTTTAAAGTCCTTTCCAGCTCCAAATCCTATGATGATGGGGAAGCCTCTCAAATCACTTTTGCTATCCTGGTGACTTTTCTGAGGTCTAGTCCTGGAATAACTCAGGATGTGACAAGGGAACTAACCTAGGGATGAAGATGCCTGTGTTTTAATCCTGCCTCTTTCCCTAACACCATCTGTCTTTGTTTCCACATCTCTAAGATGAGGCTTGAGGTTGAACAATAAAGTCTTCCAAGATGGTCCCTTTGCAGCTCAAAGATTCAATAACCTTTAACTACCTGCTAGACAGCTAAATGTCCTGCTGCTATCTGGAACACAACTGGACTGAATTTGAACTAGTTATTAGGACAAAAACAAAGCAGCCTCCCCTTCCCTCCAGTCCTGATTTCACTATTTCTGAAAACTTCTCCCAGGCATAGCAACCTGTAAGATCTCTTTCTGCAATAAGTCTATAAGCCTAAGATATCACAATATTTCTAACTGCAAAAATATGGGCAATGTTTTAGTGAGAAAGGAAAGGAAGAAGGGAGGGAAATAAGCATTAATTAAATGCCTGTCACATGCCAGGCACTGGGCTAAGCATTTTATAATTGATCTTCCCAACAACACTGGGAGCTAGGTAACTAGACTTATTTTGCTTCACCCCAGGGGATAAAACTAGAACTGATAGGTGGAAGTTTTAGGTCACAGATTTCCACTAAATATAAGGGAGCACAGCTTAACAATTAGAGCAATATAAAACCAGTCTCAAAGAACACTCCTTAAATGTCACTTATTTAATAAGAGGTTTGCACATTTAATATAAAAATAAATCCAGTGTTTTCTAACTACAACAACCATTTTCAAAATCAAAGTACAAGATGTTAAACATCCGTTATATAATTTAGAATCTAAGAATCTTAGCACGGATAAGACTTCAGAGGTCATACAGTCCCGCTAAGAATCTCCTCTTTAACATCTCTGACAAGGGGTTATCTAGTCTCTCTCCTTAAAAATCTCTTCCCTCTCTCCCTTTTCTTTTCCTCCATCCCTCACATTAACAACTGAGAAAGTCAATTACATTTTTGGAAAGCTTGTTAAGGAGGAATTCTTTTCTGAAAATGACCTGAAATCTCTCCCCTAACCCAACTGCCTTAGTTCTATCCTCTGAGACAAAGCAAAATAAATCCAATCCTTCTTTTCAAGAAAGCTGGCTTCTAAAATTAAGAGTTCGACATAAACCTTACACATGACCCCGTCAAAATAGGCCGGATATTGCCAGCAGAAATATTTTATGACAATTGCTCCTTGTTGTATGAGGAAAAATTCTCTTTGACCATTTATGAGCATAAATTGAGTGAGATAATAGATACATTACATCAATGTTTTACCCTGGTGGAAGTAACATAGCTTATTCTGTTTTATTAAATTATAAATTATTAAAGAACAAAAATAATGCCAATATTCCCTTCCTAACAGACTTTCTGTCAAAGGTATTGTGCTTGAAATTACTCAGTACGGTAACGGATAATATGAGAAATCTTAAGAAATATGCTATCATTTTTCATGCTAAGAACACAATTATGGAAAAGGTTAGAAAATAAGTTCATGAGCAGAAATTGTTTCATTTTTTATATTTGTATTTCCAACCTCCAGGAAATGCCAGGGACATAGTAGGTACTTAAAAACTTGTAGATGAACTTTTAAAATTGGATGTGGTTACAGTTCTATGCAATTGGAATTGAGATAATCTGAATTTTCATAAAAATTTAATTTAAAAACACTTTGTTTCTCAAAATTTAGCAGAACAAGGAAATCAAAGTTCACAGTTGACTAGCTTCCAGAAAGGGCATCTGCTAGTGACATCCTGTCAATAAAGTAAATTTAGAATTTTGTTGAACCATAGTTACTAATGATGTCAATGTATGGTCAACAAGTACAATATGGAGCTCTGATTTTTTCCAACGAACTTTATTCTTCCCCACTGGAAAAATAACTTAGGTAGACTACTTAATTTTTAAATATAAAAACTAACAGTAATGTGGAATTCTACAAGTGGGTCTGTTAAAACCGTAAATTTCTACAGTTACCTTCCCCCTTCCAAAGTGCTCCTTGGAAAGATTTAATTCATTTTTAACCGTGTAAGGATTAATTATACCTTTTCTACAAATGAAGAAATTAAAATGGAGAGATACTACATGATTCATTCCAAGGTCACATAGCTAATTGGTGACACAGCGAGTATGAGAATACATAAAAGTCTATTATTAATCTCTGTATTCCTCTCTAACTGCAACAAAGAAAAAAAATTTCTGCTGTATGGCAACTGTGGTCTTAGCTGATCTTGGAATTCAATTAAACTCCACAAATATTTACGTCTGTCACACACAAGGCACTATGCTAGGTGCTAGGGATACAAAGACAAAATGAAAATTACTATTCCACTTAGGAGACATGCTGAATTTGAAGTACCAGCAGGACATCCAGGTGGGGCTGGAGCTCAGGAGGCAGATCAGGGTCAGTTTGGGGAGCATCTGTCAGCGGAACCTTTCTTCTTGAAAACAGAATGACAATGGTATCAGAAGAAAAAGAAAACAACCTTTATATTAGAATTAAGGTTGTGGAGAAATGAGGAACTCCCTGACATTTCCTTAGCTTTGTTCCTTTCTTATTTTGGTTAAATACACCACCATTCTCCTAGTGATGTGGATAAACAATCTAGAAATCATACTCCACTCTTTACTCTTGCTCACAACTCAGATCTAATTATATGCTAACCTTGATTAATTCTATTTCTAGCTTTCTTCAAAGTTCAGCTGAAATGCTATTTCCTAGATTCTCCACCCCACCCCGTCCCCAAGGCATCATTGCCTTTTGTATTTATTTACTTATATAACTGTTGATTCCTCCCAAATAGTGCAAAATCTTTTGTCTGTATCTTTAGAGCAAAAAAGAGTGTGCCTGGCTACTATAGTGCAGTAAGTACTTAACATATGCTTGATGATTAACTCATTAATTAGAGTAAATAAGCATCAGAAAATTTACGCCAAGATGATGGGGGATCCTTTTAGAAAATGAAATAAAATATTTTCAGTTAACAAATACTCACCTATAAGATGAACTAAGAAATACTCTGAATCTAAATTTCATCCCTTAAAAAGCTACTTTATTAGGGTACAAAATGAAGCGTGGATGATGAAAAATGGATTTATTACACGTCTTTTATTACAAATATAGTAGATATTTCCATTCTAAATATAAACATTCCATGGAAAACAATGAGTTAATTTATCCTGAAAAAAGGAACAGATGAGGGACACAATAACTATTCCTATATAAAACCAAATGGCAAGAAAGAAACCAACAGATGGAAATTAGCAAAGGCAGAATTCAGCTGATTAAAAAGAACATGTGAACTGTTAACGTACTTCTCACAAAGCAGTACACTCTCAAACAGAAGCTGCTGACCCTCTTATCAAGGATACTTATAAAGGTGAGTCCTATATTTTTAAGGGACTAGATGATCTGCACAATTCTCAGATTGTCGTGTCCTAGGGAGGACTTTAACTGACCACAACTTAGGGGAAAAAATGAAGCCCAATGAGAGAAGTTGGCCATTGGTTGTTCCAGCCTCTAGCTGGAGTAAAAGGATTATCTTCCCCTTAAATATATTATATTCCTCTGTGATTATAAATAAAATTTTTTTACTAAATTCTTTGTTATTTCAGAGATGATGATGATGCAATTTTCTCAAATTCTGCTTCCTGTCTTTTAAAATCCTGGTAAAACCTTCAAAGAGTATTGAAAGATACATTGACACTGAAAGTAATACACTGACATCTCTGAAAAAGATTGCGTGGATGATGTCTAAAAGTAAAATGAATGAATTAAATGAGATTTCCAGACACTTAAAGCCTCTATGATGCTTATTTGCCTCCTACTAATAACTTAAAGTTATACAGACAATTACATTTTCTTCAAATGACACAGAGATACAAGAGAAGTGGCAAAGGAGAAAAATCTAGTGGAAAGGAAGTTCCCTGACCTCCTTTAAGTTCCGACTACAATTCCCTCTTTTTAGTGGAAAAATTCCTTAACTCCTCTTAATTTTAGAGCCTCCTTTTTGTTAATTATGTCCTATATAGTCAATATATAGCTTGCTTTGTGTATATATGTTTGGATCTTATCTCCCCCACCAGAGGGGAAGCTCCTTGAGGGCAGGGACTATCTTTAGCCTCCTTCTGCTTCCCCAGCACTTAGCACAATGCCTGACACCTAACAGCCACTTAATAAATGTTTATTAATTGATTGATGGTTGAGTGAATGATAGCAAGTATTTAGATGGAAAAAGGATACCTAAAAACTCAGCATCTTTAAAAAAATAAGCATGATTTTTGTGTTCAGTCTTGTGCCTATTTTTCTCATTAACATAAAAAGATAGTTTTTATAACATAAAAAGATAGTTAATTAAGTTAATTAAGCTTTCCCTTAAAGAAACCAGTAATAGTACTACTTTTAATACATATTGATGGTAAAAAGATTAGGAATGTTCTAAGTGACATATAAGGTTTGCTGAATGAACCCATCACTTCCAGTTCTCTGATGTTTCCCTTTGATTTTACTGATGAGAACTTCCTGGGAAGAAAGGCCACCACAAATTAGCATTTACTCAGTAACTTACAATTTTAGAGACTTGTCTGGGGTGCTGAAGGTTTAAGTGGGTCACAGGGTCACCATGTGTCAGAGGTGGGCTTTAAATCCAGTTCTTCCTGACTCAGCTCTTTATCCATCAAGCCATACTGTCTCTCTCATTCCTTACGGTACATAACCATAAAATATGATTATTCCCCCAAATGCATCTCAGAAATCTCACAAGGTATAAAAGGGACAAATAAATGAGAAAAAGTAAATTGATAACAATATTGGATTCTCCTGAAATGATTACAATGGAAAATTCTGCTTTTTATTGTTATAGAGTTTAAAATTTTAAAGATAATTTAGGCAGAGTATGTTGACAAAATGACACTTGACTATATATAGGAAACTGTATTATTAAAAGCCCTAAATACAATTATATGTACTACTTGAGCTAAATATGATATTCAAAAGAATATTGATTTGAAAGTCACTTTGTATCCTAATAACCTTAAACAGCCCAAGTCTGACTTTTCCATATCCTGAGGCAGCTGCAGGGATGAAAGTGGCTGCTGCCCTGAGCCTCAGATTCCCCAGCACTCCTGATCTCAGATCTAAAATTCCTCTACCATAAGTTTCCATGGCGCTTCAATGTCTATCAAGCACTTTCCTACAACTAAACAACTCATCTTACAAAGAAGGCATCTGAGGTTAAAGAGAAAGTCACTTAGGGCCATGCAGCGTTGGAGGTGACATTTGAACACAAGTCTTCCTATACTTTATACCCAGTATTATCTTTCCACTATACTGCCTTTCCTAAAACTATCTAAAACTCTAGCTGAAGTCATATTTACATCTGCCTCAGCAAAAAAGACATGGCACCTCAATAAACCAGGACTTCACTGAAGACCTAAAGTATATACCACATCAGACATAAAAGACCATTCCCTTGTTTCAACTTAGGAAGATAGAAAAGTCACCTGAATCCACAGTTCTTATGTAGCTATTTTCCTTTCTATGAGTAAAGGCCAAATGTATTGGATTTTGCAAGAAAGAGAGATACATGTTTGACACGTTGTGGAAAAGACATGATGGAATGATACAGGCACAGCTGTAGATTTTTTGATGTGGTAATTTTACTTCAGGAGCCTCTTGACTTCTGATTGAAGAAGACAGGAACATGTGCACTGGTCCAAAACACACTCAAGTGTCAAATTACATATGACTATAAATGCACGAATGTCTCTCTAAACTGACAAAAATCATGTTTTTCCATCTTGATCTGTACAATTTTTCACAGGGATATTGAAAATAAGCTAACTGGAAAGATGACAACTTGTTACTCAACCAAGACCTCAAAAAAAAAAGTAGTAAAGAAAATCTCCTAAATAAAAATTAAAAGGTTTTCATTTTTGGAAAATAATTCAATTTTACATTCTTTATCCTAATGAGCACATAACACTTACCTAATGTGTCTTTAAGATTTTTAACCAGGGAGCCTTTCTTCAAACTGTTCTTTCTTTCCACATAATTAGATGGCACATATCCTGTTTTGTTGGCTGCATTCCTTACCCTCCACCAAGTTTTGGAGTCATCTAGCAACCACAGACGCTCATTCTTCTTGATGTCAAGTTCTTGATCTTGCTGTGCAGTGTAATCCCACTTCGCTATAACAATAACTTCTTCTGTCATCTTTCATGGAGTCCTTCTGCCAGCAAAACATTGGAGATGCCCATTAGACAACTACCCAAAACACCTCACCCATCCTTCACCTCACCGTGAAATCCTATGTATTTGTAGCCTTTTACTACAGCTCTGGGACTGGAAATCTCCCCGTTTTATGGTTAAATATTTGAAACCTAGAGCGATTTTCATTAAATTAACCTCCACAGTGCATTTAAAAACAATGTGAAATTTTAGCTTTTAAAATAAATCCCATATAACAAATGGTTTGTTTTTAACTTGGAATAACGCATGCTCTCTGTGAGGATTTAAGATGCTGATTTCCAATTAATTTTAAACAAACATTATTAATTTACAAGTTAATGATATAAAATGGCCTCACATTCTTAAGTTTAATACTTTGGAGTTTTAGTTCTTTTATTTTCTCTCCTCAAGACAAAATTAGTTTTTATTTAGTATACTGAATACATTTCCAAACTACTGATTTAAAAGTCAGAACAAATGTCTTAAGTCTATTTGAGCAAATCTGGCAAAAAAAAAAAAAAAAACCTTACTCAGGAGCAAAAAAATTATGCCCAGGACCTTAAAAATAACTTTAATATTTATTACGTTATTACTTGCTTACCACTTGGATAAAAGGTGAGTTGTATGGTACTAACAGTAAAATGAACTAACAAATTCTCCAAGAGAACAAGGGGTTCCTAGACATAAAAGACACTTCAAGGAAGGAATCTTAGAATAGTATGTAATTAGATTTAGTTGTTTTACCAACTGACAGAAAGAAAATGTACAATAAAGTGATTTTGAAAATAAATTTTATCCTATTTCATTAAGAATTATAGGCCAATACCCAAGGATGTGCTGGTAAATGTTTAACAATCAGATCTCCACTTTTAAAGTCTTCCTTACATTACTAACATTTTCTCTATCACCCTCTTAAATCTAGACAAATAAACAAAATAATTCAAGTCCTGATTTGTACCATTTGTTGCTGTGTATAAATGCTCACACTGAAAATTTACCAATTACCTTACAAGACCAAGCCTGTAGAAACTGACTCCAACACAAATATCTTATATAAATATACCTTTACAAATACTTAAATAAAGCATGAATTCTTTAGAGAAATGTTTTTTAAAAGTTTGCAAATAACATGACATTTTCCAAACAAGGTATCTGAATTATTATAGAAAGAGAAAATCCATTTTCTCCATCTCAGGGCATCATACCAAAATCTTCTTTAAAGAAAAAAAATTGTTTAATAAACTTGTGGGGGAGGGAGAAGTTAAAGAATCTCCTTATTGTAAAATATAAGAAGTTCATATAAGAGTAGAGATAGTTTATTTCCAGGATTTTGAAATTACATGACATTATGTGCTACTCTAAACATATCTCTGTTCAGGACCTATAGAAAAGTAGATTTATAAAAGAGGAACTGAAATAAGACAAAAATATATGCCATGACTCTTAAAAGCTAATTTGTTCATCTATTCAATACAGAGTTTTTGATGTGCTTTTTTTAGGGGAGATGAGTTCTTATCACTTTATTAGGCCAGTCAACCAATACATAATTTCTGAGTTACCCCTATCAGAAAGTCATAAGGATCCTAAGACTTAGAGCTGTAAGGGGACTTCGGGGGACCTCTAGTTCACCCTTGTCATTTTACAGGTGAAAAAACTGAGACCTTGGAGGGCTCAGTAACTCAACCAAATCATACAGATATTAAGATAGTATGCATCAGAGAAAGGATTTGAACCCAGATCTTTTGACTCCTAAGCCAGTATACTATCCATTGTACCATGCTGCCTGTCCTCTAAGGTACTGTAAAAAAAATTAATTTCTTTTAAAAAGGAAATGACAATCTCTACCATCAGGAAATTTGTCATCTAGTTGGGGAAATACATGTATAAAGAGGAAACTGAAAATAAGATAACAGTTTAACATAAACTACTTAAGAGGTACAAGGCAGTACAAAATCAATTGCCATAGCGAACCAATGCTACATGTGTTCACAGAGAAAAGACCATAGGGGTGAGTTGGGAGGGATTCATGAAAGATGAGAGATGAGAGCCGAGTCTCGAAGGATAGATTATGCTAGGTGGGTTGTATTATGGCTATTCCAAATTAAAAAAAAAAAACAACAAAGATAAATTGTTCCAAGATATAGAAAAAGCATGAGCCAAAATATGAAGTGAAAGAGGAAAAGTACAAGTCTTGGTTGGGAGAGAAGTCTGAAAGTAATGTAGTATGGAGCAGAGAATTTCTTAGGAATAATGGGAAACAAAGATGGCTCCCAATTACTGGAGAGTTTGGAAGCCAGGTTAAACACATTGGACTATATCCAGCAGAGGCAATGGAGAGCCAATGAAGAAGGACCTTAAGCAAGGGAATGAAAAAAAAAAATCAAAGCAGTTCAGAATTTCAGGAAGGAAGGCACTCATGTGGGAGTGCGCAGGAGGGTCTGGGGAGAGACTCTCCCCCTTCGGAGTCTTCCTCTTATAATCGACTTAGATTTCTGACATGGAACAGCAACGGTAGTGATTCAAGCAGAATACAAGAGAGGGCATTTTACACTACCCAGCGAGGTCGGTATTAGATAAACAGAGCATTCTAATCTACTTTGTTCACCATCTATGACTGAAGACCAGACCAGAAGGAAAGAGGTTAGTTTCAAAGAAAAATGTTCATTCGATTAACCACTCCCTCCTCACACTTGAGAAACTGATAGAAGCTTAATTTCTGTATTTAATTAACTTTTATCACCTAAGGCAACAATAACCATTTATCATGCTTGGGGGTGGTAAATGACTAAGAGTAGAAGAAAATGTGAAGACACATATTTGATCTTGGGAAAGGATAAAAATTCTGAATCATGGTATATCATTTACTTCCCTGTTAAGAGAACCGGCCTTAGAGCTGACCAAGTAGCCAGCTGCCTGTGACTTTACTTGTGGTAATATTATTTTATAAGTAATTTTGGAAACCTCCCACCTGAAAATGCAGGAACTTTTTTTTTTAGAAGAGATCATACCCTTTCATGTCAGTATAAATTAGTCTAAGGATTACTAAATGTTAGAGTTCCTTGTTCTCATTCTCCCCTTCATTTTACAAAAAATGGGGACAGCGAGGGCCCTCACTTACCCCCCATGAACTGAGTTATTAGTAGAACAATCTAAAATCCGGTGCTCTTTTAACTCCACCTTTCTGCCAGGGAAAAGTGATAAAAACACGGATTAAAATACTAAGAAATATCTGAAGAAGGAAAGGAGTACAGAAAGTGGAAAAGTGAACAAAAACAAACTTCATCTACTTTGGAACCTACTTTAGCAATGTAATCATATCATTTTATTTACAAATGATGAATTCCTATCATGTAATGTACAGATTGCTAGAAATCTAATGACAACCAACAGGAATCAAAGAAATTCACAAAAGGTGAAAAACTCAAGATTTTTATAAAGTAGTTCTTCAATACAAGTAATCATCTCATAATTTCTTTCACAAAGTTTGATTCTGTACTAGAAAACAGTACAGCATACTTATTACTCAGATAACAACACTACCTTAAATCGTGATGGCACATTCTACTTTCTAAAAATTAAGAAGAGGCTGGGCAAGTCTTTTGACGTTGTTTGCCTCAGTTTCCTCATCTGTAAACTGAGCTAGAGAAGGAAATGGCAAACCACTGCAGTATCTTTGCCAAGAAGACTCTAAATGGGGTCACAAAGAGTTGGTGAATTCTAATGACTGTGATCATGTCCTAGCCTCTGCCCAGCCCTATCTAAGAACTTTTAGCTTACCTGGAAGTCTGAGAGTGATACAAATGAGTGGGACAAGACCAAGACATAGCTAGTTTAGAAGACAGGTGGAAGGGTTACATGCCTCCACTCCATGCATGTCCCACTCTCCTATCACCACTGAATAGAGATTTTTTGGTTAGAAACATGAGGGAGCAATTCATGTGGCTGAAATGTCAGCGGCATCTTTCTAGTGCACTCTTATCCCAAGTAGACAGTACTGATTTTATGTAGTCCGTGAAATGCCAACATTTAAATGTAACTTTTACCTTCTCTAATTCTAATTTTAATTGTCAGATAACCCTGTGTTCCTAGTTTATTCATTTATACATATATATTAGCTTATAAATATGCATGTTTAAGATTCAAATACTTCTAATAATGGACAAAGGCATAACAGTTTAACTTACATTACTTGCTCCCCTCCTCCAGGCCAGCGGTTCTTAAATTATTTGGTCTCAGAACACTTTTTGAAAGTTATTCAGCATTCTAAAGAGCTTTGTTTACATGGATTACAACTATTGGTATTTATCATATTAGAAACGAAAATGTCTTTGTATTGTTATGAAAGTAGTTTTGACCTCTTAAATCTCTTGCAAACTGTCTCAGGGACCCCCAGAGTCCTTCAACTACACTTTGACAAACAATGCTCTATAAGATACATTATCTGTAGAATAAAAACTCTAAGGATGCCTGATGATTTTATCAGCAAGGGTACTTGATTCATTCAGATCTCAATCCTTTAAATCTCAGTTGAGTTTTCTTGAATTGCCGGGGCTGGAAAATTCATCTATGGACAGACTAATGAATGTGCTTCTTACAACTTTGGTTGGCTGGTCCTTAAGATGGTCCTTAACACACTGTTCACTGCAGGGTTCAATCCCAAATTCCCTCCAGCTTTGGCAAGAGCAGTGAGAATTTGAGCTGTACTGGTACAACCTGGGAGAACCCAAAATTAACTTCTACAACACAATGAGTCAAGAAAGTAGGATTTCAGTAGAGGATAGGATACAGATTATTAACTACGACAGCATATTTACATAAAGAAACAGTGGTGTTTTTTACATGTATATAATTAATAAATCGGGCATTTCACACAAAAAATCAGCTTAAGGCAAATGAGAGATATGGTAAGACAAAGAAAGGGAAAGCTTAAACTAAGAGAACAAAGAAAAAAATTTTCTCATCTCCTGAGATATCTGTGAGATTTTTTTTTTAGACTTCTAGCAATAAAAAGGAAAGATGTCAAAATAGAGACATTTACTCAAGCATCAATTTAGGGCACATATTCATTAGAATCACTTTTATAAAAAGTTACAAGTAAAGGCATAATTTATACATATTTTTTTCTTTCTAAAATGCTGTGTTTTCTTCCTGTATATTTAGAAATATTTTAAAATTATACCCCTCCACAAAGGTACAAGATGTCAGTCTCTGTATCACCAAACAATTCCCAAATGTTCAGCGTAGATTTTAACTTATATTATTAGGCATATAAGAACTGCTCAGATACCTGCTTATTTTATTCAGAGCTGGCAAAAGCCTACATATTCTACTAGAAACAGAAATACCACATTTTAACTTTCTATCATAATACTACTAATTTTAACCACTATATTGGTTATATATAAATACTTATATAATATATATACAATATATAATATAACTACATATACATAAAATAATTTCCCCCATGAAACAGTCTTCCTGATTTTCTATCAATCAATGCAATAAATATATGACACAAGTCAAAGCTTTATTCCTTAAAAAAAATCCAACATCCTACCATAAAAGCAGAAAATGATACCAATAGAATTGAATCTGGCCCACTCTGTTTAAAATCTCATAATGAGGTAAAAATTCTTTTATGAAATCATGTCACACAAACAAGTATGCAGATGAAAGTAAACTGAAATTATACTCTTAGTAGTGGATAAGCAAGAGAAAACAAGTCAAAGAAAATGTTATCAGGATGACCGTACCTTTTCCTATCTGTATTCCCCGATCTACTCCTTTTGCTTCTCTAGGTTTCCAGGTTTTTTCCCCTTATGAATATATAAAAATACATAAATTAGATGGATTTCCTTAAACTGCTTGGAGGAATTCCAATATTTTAAGATTCATATAATTAGCACATTATCTGCAAATAAGAGCATTTGGAGACCCTTTTGTTAGGGCTCTGCTACAAACAGGACATTTTCCATGACCATGGGAAACAACTTAGGTGAACAGCATCAGTTTACAAAATATTTAGTGGAACACCCATTCATTTCTGTTGTCAAATCTGTTTGTCTCATATAACCAAATCATTTTATTTGAGGAGAGCCTTCAAAAACATGTCTTTTGTTCCACTGATTCATATGATATAGTTGATAATTATCAAGAGTTCCAGGATTTGCAAAGCATTTTCTTGGGCAGTATCTAATTCATGGTGATTCCAGGAGAATGTCTACAGCTATTACAGTTACCTGTTACAGGTGAGGAAATTGCGACTTGGACAGACTTGGTGACTTGGCCACAGTCATTCAGACAGTTAAGTATCTCAAGAAAAAGAGGTTTGGGCCTCTACAGACTGCAAGTCCAATCCTCCTTCTACTATGCCTCATTGCCTTTCATATTATTTTTAAAGAAAAACCAAGATTTTAAAATACATTTTCTACATCTCTTGGTAAGTTGTGTCTGCAAAGACACAGTGTTTTTTTAAAGAACATGGTGTTTTTGTAGACCACAAAATAGAAAATAAACAAAAAATGTGCCTGTTCTTTTCCCATATTTTAATCCAAGAGTCTCAATTTAGGAGTAGAACATTCCCATCAAGACTTTACAAAAAGAATCAACCATGCAATGGGTTGGTTGCTGCTTGTTTTCTCATTGTCTTTTTTTTTGTATTGTTTTGTAAAAGCACAATACAAGATGCTTTTCATTATCTGGAAAACTTTCTTGGGTTGAAACACCCATAAAACATTTCCTGGAGTACCTTAAAAACTTGTGCCATGACTATTACATTTCTTCTGTATATATTGTGTGTATTAAAATATTCTGTTCATACTTCTTCTGGATACATTTGGTCTCTTTCCAACATATTTTCCTAAATCACTACTGCTGTTTCCTCACATAGTACATTGGGTGGCTAAGGCAGCAGACTCCCAAAATGCAGGTCCCATTAGAGTCTACAAAAGTAGATACCAGTAAAATGCTAGCGGATCTCTTCATCTCACATCTCTCTGCTATCCTCAGTTTCCTCCAAGAGTGCTCTAAGGGTAATCTAGTTGGATCTTAGTCTAAACTTGATGTGGGGAACCTGTAACTTTGAGGCCTTCTAGGTCCTTGGGGGTAGCCTTTTGACTGAGTCCAAGTTTTACAGAACAGATTCTTTTATAAGTTTAGGATTAGAGGTTAGGGTTAGGTTTAAAACTCTTTAAAGATATGTTTTCAGTCGAGCTGTTTTTCCACCATTTTTAAGGCAACACTGCTTGTAATCTTTCATCATCTTTCTCCATAATGTTTCCCAAATGAGCTTAAATGCTAAACCAGGGCTGTCCTTCGTTACGTACGTCTCTTCACTTAGGAAAGAGATTAAATGACATCTGCCTGAAGTGGCTTCTGGTCTCTTTTGTTCTCTCTATGACGAATTCTCTAAGAACTGACCTTTTCTAAAAACAGTTCTACATGACTAATATGGAAATATGTTTTACATGATGACACATGTATAACCTGTATCAGATTGCTTACTAGCTGAAGGGAGGGGGAAAGGAGAAAATCTGGAACTTGATTTGTGAAAAAAGGAATGTTAAAAGGGGTTATTATAATCAATATCTTTATTTTTATTTTTCAGTCAGTGACTTATTCAAACAAATCAGCAACATAATGACCAGTCATAATTCCAGGGGACTCAGATGAAACCTGTTCCCCAGCTCCTAAGAGAAAGGCAACAGATTCAAGGTACAGACTGAAATGTATCTTTTTTAGACATGTTCAACTCAGGAAACTGTTTTCCTCAACAGTGTACTTTGCTACAAAGGTTTTGTTTTCCTTTCTTTTTTCTTTGGAAGTAGGAAAGGTAGAAGGGACAGAGTTGAAAAAAATTAATTAAAAAAAATAAAATGATCAGTTTGGAGTAGCTGTAACCACAGAGTGTCTGCTGTTCTTTAACCCTTAAAAATGTTTAGCTTGTTTTTTGCACCAACTAGCCAGGTGCATGCAGAAAACTGATTCTGAAGACTCCTGCACCTATAACCAGTTATTTGTCTAAGATGTAATTAACTTCGATTTTTATGATGCACAGCAAAAAAAATCAGTAATGGCAGAGATTCCTAAAACTACAAGCCTCTGGCCTCTCAGTTTTAATCCTGATGTATATTTTCAGAAAGGTTTTTCATCCTCCTTTGTGACCATTTTTCCAAGGAAGCCACTGTTTATCAAAGTATAGAGACTGGTTTAGAAAGGGTTGCTCAGTTCTTTTAGACTTTCTTGATCTCTTCATCCTGGGCAACTGTTGCTGAAAGAAAAACTAAAATTGTAATTAAACACAAATATTGTTATCTCTGTCTTACAACTCAGCAAACAGACTTGGAGAAGTTAAATGATTTCCCCATGGTCATACAGTAAATGGTGAAACAGGAATTCAAACCTTTCTCTTCTGATTCTAAGGTGTGAGACACCATATTACCATTTGTCATCTAGGATTATGGGCAAAATGGCTAAAAAATTTGTTTACAAGAATTTAAGTTGTTCTAACATGCTTTTCCCCCCAGTTTAAATTAACACACATTGCTAATAAAACAATGGATTTAACTTAATATACTGCCAAAGAATAGATTTCTACAACACCTGTGTCAATAAATCCACATAACCTTCCTCAGAAAAAATTCATAAATAAATTGAAATAGATGATGGTTATGTCTTGTTCAATTTTTGTCAGTTCCCTAATCGCAGTTAACAGGATCCTTTCTAAAGTTCTAGAGAAGAACTGCGCATGAATGAACTATGGTCCCACCAACAAAGATAACATGGATTATGCTGGCCTTCTAAATATTTTGCTGATAAAGTTCATACAAGTGGGAAAAGGCTGGTAGAAATCATTTATGGGTCTTGAAGAAGCTAATAAAGTGATTATTTGGCTTTTGAAAGTTTTCTTCTACAGATAAAAATGTTTTCTTCCTTTAGATCAGAGTTCTTAACCTCCTTTTGTCATATCCCTTTTGACTCTCTGACAAAGCTGATGGATCCCTTTTCAGAATAATGTTTTTATATTTATAAAAAAGAATAACATAGGATCACATGGGAAACACAAATTATATTGACATTTTTTCAAAATATCAATCCAAAATATCTGTCAAAAAGTTCATGAATCTCAGATTTGAAAACTTCTGCTTAAGACTAATTAATTTACAAAGTTTAACTTATTTGGAAACAGACAAATCAGAAACTTATTTCTTTTTCTCAATAGCGAGGTGACCAAGTAAACTGTATAAATTTTAAGCTTTTCATCTTTCACTGAAGAAAATTAGCTAACTTTTAAAAATCACATTTTACAAATTTCACATTTTAATTACAAACTTTAAGGACCTTTAAAACCTATAATATAATGTTAAAAGTGAGTTCTGATTTGAATACATAATAAGTTTATATCAAGTAGTAATAGTGCACTTTTTGTATAAAACAGTGAGATTTAAATGTCATTTCAATTAACTTGGCTCTAGGTTTGATCCCATTGATTTATTTGTTACTCTGTTTTAGCTAAATGGATAGAATTTTCCCAGCTGCTTGCTTGGGTAAATTAAAAGGCACACTCTTCATTTTACCTCATGGTAGTCTATAATTTTAAAAAATAGCTATTATATCAAATCTATTATTCAGCAGAAATTAAAATAGGGAAAATTATTTCAACCATATGTTATGTTATTTTCTTTCTCAGATCATTTCACTGAATCTGCTTTCAACCTAGATCCTAAAATACAAATTACTGGAGAAAAAAACTACAAGAAAATAAATTGCTCCTTTTGTGGTAATCAATCTACAACCACTCATTTTGATTTGGGGTAAATTGGTCAGTAACACTGTGCCACTTTAAAAACTGTAGAGGAAAGAAATGAGGTAGGATCTGACAAAGTGGGTTCTAATCCCAATGTCACTACTACTACCATCTAGGTATCTCTTCAGAGTCTCAACTTTCTCAATAGTAGAATATGGACAATATACCCAAAGTTGCCTCCTTCATATAAGTGCTGACTATAAAATAACAAACTTTCTCAAAATTCCCTGCTATTCTAAGGCTGCAGCTCTCAAACTTTTTGGTCTCAGGATCCCTTTACACTCTTAAAAATTGAGGAACCTCCAAAGAACTTTTGTTTATGTGGGTTCTATCTATAGATATTAGAAACTAAAAGTGTTATATATGAATTCAGTAAAAATAACAATAAATCTATTACATATTAATAGAGTAATACAATTTTTATAAAAATAACTAATTTTCCAAAACAAAAAAAATAAAGAGAAAAGCAGTTTCACATATTTTTGTAAATTTCTTCAATGTCTAGCTTAACAGAAGACAGCTGGATTTTTGTATCTGCTTCTGAATTCAATCCCTTGTGATGTTTGTTTTGGGTTAAGTACATGAAGAAAATCAGGCTTACACAGTTAGGTTGGAAAAGTGAGGGATATTTTAATAGGCAATAACATCTTAGTATTAAAATGAAAATAGTTTTGACCTCCTAGATACCACCATCGCCCTTACCCGGTCCCCCCATATTTCAGAGGTCAGAGGACCAACATTTTAAGAACTGATATTCTAAAGTATGGCACAAGTATGAGGTATTATCCTAAGAATTTTAGGGAAAAAATCTTAGGAATCTTCTAGGTCAATGCTCTTAATAAATTAAGGCATAAAAGAAATATGACCATGAACATGACAATTCATCAATTCTTATGTGCAGATCACACAACAGTTCAAATTGGACTAAGTGAAATGCACCAAATGCAAACAGTTAACTAAAGCTTTGGACAATTCAGAAATCCTTTATAGTTAGTCACATTATATAATAAATAAATCCAAAATATGCTTGGGTTAGTTCAAAACGTAAGTCACCTAATCTGGTTAGAATCTAACCTAAGTTTATTAACTTAATCTTTCTTAATCTTAATCTTTTACTGTCAAGGAACCATCATCCTTCCCAGTCACTTAGGGCTTCCAACCCAGATGTCATCCTCCACTGTCACTCTCATTCCCCTTACCTATGCAATCTCTTGTCAAGTCTTCCTGTTTCTATCATCTACTGCAGATCTTCTCCAGCTCACACCTATGCTAATTTAATAGCCTTCTAGCTGGTCTTCGTCTCTTCCCATTCCAGTTCATCTTCTACTTAATTTTCCGCCAAGTCTGACTGTGTCAATCAGCCTACTCAAAACCCTGGAGGCTTCCTATGTCCTTTCCAATAAATTATAAAATCTTCTGTATGGCACTGAAAGCCCTTTGCAATCTGGACCTTTCTTTCTGGTGTTGTTACACACAATCTAAAATTCGACACAGAGGACACTTCATCTTCCTGCCTAGTTCTGCACTGGCTATCACCCATGATGGAAGTACTCTCACCCTTCATATCTGCCTCCTAGTTACCCTAATTAATCTTCAAGATTCAGTGCAAGTCCCCACTGTAGCCCAATCCTTTCAATGTACCCCAATGCCTTCCCTTTGAGACTACTTTCCAGTTACATGGTATAAACCTTGCATGTTCATAAGTTGGCTGCATATTGTCTCCATTAAAATGTGAGGTGCTTTTTGGGATGCCCAGCACTTAACATAGTGCTTGGCACACATAAAGCACTTAAATGCCAACTGACTAACTGATTTCATGACATTTAAGAGTATTGGAACATTCTGAATTCATCAGTAACAGAACAAAACCTATGAAGAGACAAGACAAACAATCCAAACACAGGACGGGCTGCTATTGGATATTTTTAGTCAAAGAGTCATGTTGTTTATAGACTATCCTGACCAATTCTTCCATTTTTTTCAGATGAAGGAAACAGACACAGAAGAAATAATTTGCTTCAGTAACAAAGGCAGACCTTGGGTGGCAGCCCAAGATGCGCGACCTTCAATCTAGTACTTTTTAATTACTGAAATATTGCAAATAATAACAATTGCTATAATTATTACATACCATACAACAGTGTTTTGCAAATTATAAATAATTCCAGCAATGTCTCCCATGCTGACTTGGTACTGCCAATTTATCTCCAAACTTTAGAATCTCTGGTTTCCCTCAAAGATCAACTGAAAGGTCACTACCTAAATAAAGAGACCTATCCTAACCCCCTGAACGGGAAATATTTTCTACACACTTACATGCAGATCCTCCTTTTCAACGTAAGTATCTTGAGGACAGGGCAGCTAGGTGGTTCAGTGAATTGAATGCTGGGCCTGGAGCAAGGAAGTTTCATCTTCCTCATTTCAAATCTGGTGTCAGACACTTACTACTTATGTGACTCTGCGCAAGTCTCTTGACCCTGTTTGTCTCTGTTTCCTCATCTGTAAAATGAGCTAAAGAAGGAAATGGCAAACTACACCAGTATGTTTGCCAAGAAAATCCAAAATGGGGTCATGAAGAGTTACACACAACCCAAAACAATTAAATAGAACATCTTGAGAACAGGATCTTTTCCTTTTTTGTTTGCATTTCTGGAGTCCAGTACTTAAATATTCATTACATTGAATATATACCATTGAAAAGATAAATTCCAGCTCTAACTACTTACAAACTGTCTAACTGCAGGCAAGGCACTTAAACACAATGAATCTCAGTTTCTTTATCTGCAAAAGTACTAGACCAGAAGAACGACATGGCCCTCATTTATTTCTAACTATGCCCTGATAAAAAGTGAAATCAAGCTATATTCAGAGCTATGTTGAATAAAATACCCACATGCTAAAAAAATCATACAATATCATAACTTCAGTAAAAAGAAATTGTTTCATTAGCCATTTAAATAGGAAGCTATAAATGATTTCTTAATTAACACATGAAAGACTTTAGCTTCTTACGGATAAAGAACATTTATCATTCACTTCTGTATTCCAAAAAGCAGACATTATCCATTGCATATAAGTAGTAGTTAACATTCATAGAACGAATGAACATGTCAGTCACCCAATGGCTCAGGAGTAATATAGGCACCATCAGTGTAAATCTGGTTTACTGGCAGAAGATACCTTATTAGTGTCATTCTTTCTGGGGTTGCATTACACTGTGCTGGGGCACTGTGGGGACAGAGAGGTTCAAACCCTGCCTCTAACATATATTAGCTGTGTGACCATGGACAAGTCATGATGTCCCAGAAAACAAACTAAGATTTTAAGTCATAAACTGGCTACAAATGTGCATCAATGAAGGGAGTTCCCAAGCCAGGAGTTCTCTACACTGATCAAATCAAAGATGCAGATATTAATGCCCAGTTAAACTGACATTTTTTTCAATGAAATATATGAAGACAGGTCCTGGAGATGGAATAATAAACACAATAAACATTTATATAGCACTGACTATATGCCAGGACTATGCTAAATGCTTTACAATAATTATCTCAATTAAGAATCGTGACAAACCCTGAAAGGTGGGTACTGTTATTATCTGTAAGGGGCACCGGCCGCCATGCCACCTGGGACGCCACACCGATGGACACCAGGTAAACCGAGTCCAGAGCAGGGAAGGGACGGCCCCACCCTTGTTTGTTCTTATTACCAGGGTCCCGGGTCTGTAAGAATGTGCTGCCGTTACTATAGTTCCGGGCTTGTTGTATCTGTTACCATACCATACCATATGTGTTCGTTAGGCTGATGGGGCAGAGATTACATAACCAGAGCGCTTGCTTGAATAAACTGGAGTTGCTTCATGACCGGCTCTCCTACCTCATTCTTTTGCTCCCAAGCTCTGCAGGAGGACAAGCTCCCTGCTGGCCAGGCATAAGACTTAATTCTCTTGGCGTGCTAAGTCGTTACCACAGCAATTATCCCCGTTTTAGAGATGAGAAAACTGAGGCAGGCAGAGGTTAGTTAAGTGTCTTGGCCAAAGCCACACGGTTAGTAAGTGTCTGAGGACTAGATCTGAACTCAGGAAGATGAGTCTTTGACTCCAGGCCTAGCACTCTATCCACTGCTTCACCTCTCTCCCTCATTTCACTGGTTTCATTGGAACAGGGAACTCCTGGGTCAGGAAATTCCTTCCACGTACAAATGCAGGTTTGTAACTGATGGTCTTAGAGAACTGCCTTGAGTCCTGAAAGACTAGGACACCTTACTTGTCTAGTATCTCACAACCAGAAAACATCAGAAGCAGGACTTGAACCCAGGTCTCCTTGGCCTTAAGGTCAGTTCTCTATCCACTACAATACATTGTTTAAAATAATTTTAAAATATTTCCTGAACATATTAATATAAAATGAACTTCTTATGTTATAATGAGCATATGAATTATGACAGTCAATACTGGACCTTCTTTTCTTCTGGGTATTCAAGATTTACAGTAAAATTGGAAAACTTATAAAAGAAGTAACAAGTGAAAAAACTTTACAAACCTGTTCATATTAACCTAGTCTTTCAAAGAATTTCCTCAAATCCTGAGTGCTACAGGAACTCTGCCCGACAACCAAATTTACATTGAGTGTGCCCACATTTCACCCTCATCCCTTAGCCATCTGCAGGCTTTCTACAGCTCTCTATTGTTAAATGAAAAGTACATAAACATCTGTCTACAGTCAACACTGAGAATGCCTACATAGATATTTTGGGGAAAAATATCTGGCAGACTTCTGTCCATTCCTTCTAAATCCCATCCATTTAGGTTCCTTTTAACCCTAGTATCCTATAAAAGAAATCAGTTGCATGGTTTATCATCTGTCACAATAAAGGCAGTTACATAAAACAAGACTGTTATAGTGAATGCTACACCTTTCTTTCACAGATGTAGAGGCTACCATGCTTATACTTTTTAAAGACATATTTTTCTAATTAAGCAAACAAAAACAATTTGTGTATTTAAAATACTGCCTTAGTGTCTTCTTTATCAGACGGGGAATATAACCTGCTTCTTCCGGTGTAACTACAGACCATAGAATATTGCTGCCAGGGCCAAGAATAATGCTGTGCAAATAAAAATAAATGTTTGTAGAACTGAATTCCTTAGGAGAAAACAGTGGCAATTTCACGATTGTAAGAGTGTCCAGAATTTTCCTTCACATGCCCCACAAAATGATCTTGCCTACTCTATTACCATTTCTGACAAAGCTGAATATATAAAATTCGTTAACTTATCTGTTCTTCCATCTCAGAAAGTCTCTACTCACACTTTCATCCTTGTGTCTAGTCTCAGGGGAAAGCCAATGTATATTAGGATCTCATACTCAGAATTTCACACAACTTTTAAAAGAATACTCCATATTGCATACTGAGAGATGTTACATGAGTGAAGGGCAGGGAAGGGAAATTTATTAATGTAACACCACTAATTTCCATCTAAGTAAACATTTAACCATGAAGACAATTTCTAACTGTAATTTCTTTCTCCTTCTACTTTCAGATCACTATATATACTAGAGTAGTTACTGTACCTACTTTTCATACTGGGAGTTTGACTCATATCTTATTATCTATTTAAATTCCATGAATGGGATTCAATTATTTTCTTGCTGCAGATTTCAAGAGCATCAGCCTCTACAAAACACACACAAACACACACACACACACACACACACACACACACACACACACACAATACTGACAGAATAAAAGCTCTACAGTGGGGAGGTGACAAAGAATATTACTTCCTATTAAACATTTAGTGGCAGCATGCCTTCCTTTAGAAAAGTGTGTTTTTTCTGTTCAACTGTATTATTTTGTCTTGCAAATTCTTATCTGTTTTGGCCTAAGCTTGCTTCATATAAATAAAATATTTTTATACTGACCAAGATGAAGATTCTCTATACCATTTTATCAATTATATATTTAGTATATGTTCAAGGAACTACATATGCATAATCTATTATCTGGAAAAAATAAATAGTCATGTTACTTGGTTTTCTAACTTTCCAAGAATTTCTTAAGCAAGAAAAATATAAAAATACTTTACTGCTTTCTCTTTTGGGTGGGAACAATTTTTTCACTATATATAAATGGAAAATTTTAAATTTAATCAAATCAATAAATGTCTAGCAAATGTCAGCTTTCTATAAAGCACTGCAGTTGGTACAAGAGGATAGTAAAAACAGGTATACGTCTTGTCTCTCAAAGGCAAGTACTCATACCCCACCTTTTAAAAAAGAAAACAAAAAAAATTGGGTTTTTTTCCATGTTTTAAGTAAAAATCTCAGTAGGATATTTTATCAAATAAGCTACCCTTCATTATTTAACTGAAATGGCTAGTGCATATTTTAACCAGAATAGTTCACTGAGGATAATAGAACAGTGAAATCAATAAATTAAGGAAGCTCATTACTGGAGTTCTTTCCATAATTCTTTTCTATTTAATTTTAATGAAAAATCTTTGAAAATATGACATCAAAAGACATTTGCCTTATACTCTTTGGTGGGGAGAGCAGAAAGATGTATTTCACTTTGTAGCACCCTAGTTAAGGCTGTGCCTTGCAAATACCAGGAAAATAGCTGTGATGTCTTTCCTCCCAAAAGCTTCAGGGAAAACCACTAAAAGCATATGTATTTGACTTTGTATTCAACAGTATTAGAGCTCCCGAATTGCAAATTGGACATACTCATATTGCTATTAATTACGCAAATGTCTTACCAGTCAACAGCCAAAAGACTGCCTTCATATCACAGAAACTTAGTGACCATCTAACCTAACCAAGACTTCACCCAGAATCCCATCTACAACATGAGCGACAAGTTGTCATCTAATCTTTTCTTGAATACCTTTGGTGAAGGGGAAATCCCTCTTTGCCCAAAGGAGTCCATTCCTTTTTTAAAGATAATTCTAATCAATTGGGAAGCTTTTGCTTAAATCAAACAAATCTGTCTCTTCCACTTGGTTACTTCTAATTCTGCCCTCTTAGCGTAAGCAAAGCAAATCTGTTGTTGTTCAGTCATGGATGACTCTTTACAACCTGATTTTAGGGTTTTCTTGGCAAAGATACTGAAGTGGTTTGCCATTTCTTTCTTCAGTTCATTTTATAGATGAGGAATTGAGGCAAACAGGGTTAAGTGACTTGCCCAGGATCACACAACTAGTAGTGTCTGAGGCTGATTTTGAACTCATGCCACTTGGATGCCCTGCAAAATAGGTCTAATCCTCTTCAATCTGATAATTCATTAAAGATCTAAAGATAACCATCATCTAAAGTCTCCCCATATAAAGTCTCTCCTCTAGACAAAATACATCCCATTCATTTTACCAACTCTACTATGATACAAGTTTTAGGTACTTTACTATCAAGGTTGCCCTTCTTCTGAATGTTTTATTGCTTTTCCAATTTCCTTCCTAAAAATGGCATGAAAGAAATGTAACATTTATCTGGGACCTGGGACCTTATCACTTAATCCCAGCCAATGCTTTTCTTAATGGAGTAGAAGAACATATTGACTTCCTTAGCTGCTCTGTCAGAAGGTTGATCCATATTTGAGCCTGAAATTCACAAAAATTTCCTAATCTTTTCCAGATAAACTGTAATCTGAACCTGTAACTACCATCTTGCACTGTGAAACTGATTTTTTTTAGACTTAGGTACATAATTATTAAATTTCACCTTATTAGATTGGTGTTAACTATTCCTCCCAGTTTTGTGCCACCTTCAAACTTGAAAAGCACACTATATGTACCTTTCCTTTTATCACTGACTGTTTAGTAATCAGACACTCATCATTTCAAGTCTTCCACTGGGAGATCTTTTCCCTTGTACTCTTCACTTGTCCCTTTCTCTATCCCTAAGGTGACCCAGAAAGTATCTGGTCTGGGTTGGAGGTAAGGAAGGAAGACCCCTCACTAGGCACATCCTAGCTTCTTGCCCAGCCCAGAATGACAGACTGCTCACAAGGCTTGGATTAAATGAAAGCCAACAAGTCTATTCTTTCCAATGAGAATGAAGCTGCTCCAGCCCTTAGAGTTCTTCTATCCTGTCCTGTACTTTTCAGTCTATCAACAACATTACAGACCTAGTTATGTAACCTAAGGACCTCTGAGCCTTACATTCTTAGCACTTCTGGGAGTTTCCATCTGGCCCATAGCCCTTTTACGTGCTGTCTCACCACATTACAGTGTGAATTCTTTGAAAAAAAGGATAAAATACTTCTTGGCACACACTAAGTGCTTAATAAATGCAAAATAAATAACTGAATGCAAAAGTATTTATGAAGCACTTAGTATGTGGCAAGAACTATTACTACTTATTTGTGTTTATGATTTACTTATCTGTAAACTTATCATTTATTTACCACTTCTAATACACATTTCTCAACCTAGTACATAATATCATTAGAAACTGTCAACTGTTTTAGTAAAATCTAAGCAAATGATAACTAGCACCAGTCTACCAATCCTCTCAAAAAAAGAAAAGGTCTTAGACTAGCATGGCCAATTTTTTTTTAAATCTTGTATTTGTATCTTTTGCTTTTGTATTATAATCATTCCTAAATACGTGTCCCTTTCCTAATTTCTTAAGCACACATAATGACGACAAAAAAGGAGTTCAGCAAAACGAACAGCACAGTTTACCTGCCTTTCTATAGCTGCTCCAACATTATTAACCATCCTTTGTGTGCCTTAGTCTTTTCCAAGTTATCAAGAAACCATGATGGTCCCTTATGATTATGGCTTTTAGCTATTTACCAATAATTCCTTTAATTATCACATTCAAGAATTTTGCTACAAATCAAAATCAAGCTCACTGGACTCCCCTTAGAGGTTCATTAATTTGTTCAGTGCCCAAGTATGTTATCCAATAATAAGAGGCTGCTCTGGTATCAGTAGAAAGAGCAAACTGCTACGATTTGGGACACCTGTGTTTCTTGTTTCTCCAGCTAGGGCAAGTCTCCATGTATTTTTCTAGGATTTATAAATTTTCCACTCTGAAATTCCTCATAGCCAAAAGAGGAAACAAATTAGGCATTTCACTTGCCTCCTCTTTGGCTCAATTTCACCCCCAAAATAGGAATGCTACCCACCCCTTAATTACTTCAAGTATAGCAGAGAAGATGAGATATGGATGTTAAAGTGCCTTGGGGAAAAAATGGAAAGTCCTCTGGAGATGTTATATCTATATATTTTATATATATATATTATATAGATGGATATAATAATAACTACTATTATTCCGTAAAAGGTGAATTTGGATTAGCTGGATGGAATTATAAGGACACAATACATTTCTCATCTGATTATTCCAACTCAGACCCAAAGACTTAGGGATTTAAGAATAAGTTCCCAACTGCTTGGCTCTAAGGGAGCCTGTTTAATGGTGTCTGCTATCAATCTGTCCTATTAACAATTCATGAAGTTAGAGACAACACATGACGGTTCCAGTCTATATTGTCCCAACCAATTGTGGATTCATGGATCACTTAAACCCAGATCGTGCTTGTCTGACTACTTGGGGATTTCCTTCCTAGTTTCTCTCTTAATAATTAATAGCAAACCACACATGTTAATAATAGTAGTTTAAACTATTTGAAGAATCTCAAGCATCTAGCATAGTACTAGGTACTTAATAATAAAAGCAAGTTAAATTTAAGAAATTAAAATATATAAAATATTTTCACCACAATACCCCTGTGAAGTAGGCAGTGAAACATAATCAGCATTGTTAGGCGCCCCACTTCAAGGTGAGGAAACTAAGACAGGGGGGTTAAGTAAGATCACAGAATTTATTAGCCGAGTGCCAGGCCTGGGCATCGAACTCAGGCCTTCAGATTGTAGAAAGACCAGTGATTTTTTTTCACTGATCCACAATGTCTTATCATTTAAATCAATTCTCAATTAAACAAGGCTACTCTGTTTTTGTGCCATGGTTGCTATAAGTGCAGAGGAAACATATTCTTAGCACTTACTCTGTTTAATCAGCTAGGAGAACAACTCAAAAACAAGGCAGAACAACTCTGTCTTCTAATATTAACAATGACAGAAACTGGGCAAGGCTTCTGGAGCTCTAACAAAAGTGTTATTGATAGGTTTCACTACTGCAGAGGCAGGACTGACTACATGGCTCCTCTCCCATAGAGGTCAATCATTTTTCAGTCACACCTGGCTCTTCATGACCCCGTTTTGAGGTTTTCTTGGCAAAATTCCTGAAATGGTGTGCCATTTCTTTCTCCAGCTCATTTTACAGATGAGGAAACTGAGACAAAGAGGGTTAAGTGACTTGTCCAAGGTCACACATCTCAGTAAGTGTCTGAGGCCGCATTTGAACTCAGGACGATGAGTCTTCCGCCTCACACAAGATGAGCAATCCACCCAGATGCCCTGGTAGCTATGGTACGAGGGCAGAAATGCTGGGAGATAGTCTGCCAAATTAGAAAATGAGTCTCCCCATCCAGCGCTACATCACCTGATGTAGACTCTTGGTCCCTAGAAGTTTCCAAAAGGCTTTAACGCACCAAGAATATTGGGCACTAGAAGTATTTTTTAAATGCCAAAATGTTAGTTTTGTTACTATTTTTTTTTTTAGGGAAAGTTTAAACTGAGGCTCAGGGCAGCTAGGTCAGGAAGACCTGAGTTCAGATCCAGTCACTTGCTTAGCTGGGTGAACCTGGGCAAGTCACTTACCCATTTGCCTCAGTTTCCTCGTTTGTAAAATGAGGGGAAAGACATGGCGAACCATTCTAGTATCTTTGCCAAGAAAACCCCAAACGGTGTCACAGGATCATACCCTAAAATAGTTGAACTGACTGAGGCTAACATGATGCTTACAGTAGGGGCACAATAAATATTGATTAATTGATTATCAAGAGGCAAACTGGCTCTCCTTACCAGCAGAAATATGATAGCAAAGGATTTTGCAAATGAAAGGGTTACATAAATAATGCTCAACTTTCCTTTTCCCTCCCCAGTGGGATAATACTTCATTAAACAAAGCTCTTGCTGTTACCAGACTAGAATAGGAAATTATGACATGATGGTAACTGATGGAGAAAACTGAAATGGTATTTATGAAATAAAAGTCTAATTTACTTTACTCAGCCCACAAAATTCAAGCCATCTGATACATAGCCTCTCTTGAAATTTATATTAGTATCACTTTATCCCCCAGAATCTAATATTTGTTCAATGAAATATTATTTATATCATGAAAGTATAATTCTAAATAACTGATAATATATTCCATATAGGTATGATAATATTTCTATGTAGTAAGTCCTTAAAATTACAATGTGACCCAGGTAGTAAATGGTCAAAGGATTCAAACAGTTTTCCAAAGAAAAATTACAAACTGTTAACAATCACATGAAAACATCACATGATGTAGCCCTGGATGGGGAGACTCATTTTCTAATTTGGCAGACTAGCTTCATGTCACTAGTAAGAGAAATACAAATTAAAACAACTCTAAGGTTTGACCTCATACCCAGCAAATATGACTCCCCCAAAACAAACATTAATGTGGGGAGAAAGGGAAGAAAAGGGGCTAGCAAAGATAGTATTTATCGTGAAGGTCGTAAATTAACCCAAACACTGTAAAATCTACCTGAAATTATGTAAGAAAAGTAACTGAGTGATTCGTAAACTTTGATCTAGCAATCCCACTACTTTTAAGGAGGTCAGAGACCAAAAAAAAAAGGCCAGATAAATACTCAAATACTCGTAGGTACAACTTGTAGTAGCTCTGAATTTTGGGAAAAAGTAGATGCCAATCACCTGGGCAAACGGCTGAAGAAACTTATCAGTGTAGTGGAATGTTACCTTACAATAAGAAAGGATGAATATAAGAAATTCTGATAAACATGAAATGATCTGTATAAAATCATACTGGCTAAAGGAAGCAGAACCAAATGAAATTAAAAGATAATTAGAAAGAAGCCAAACTCTAAGAAACTAAAAATGCAAAAATTGTCCTGGAAACCAGATAATGAAACTTACCCTCTCCACTGTTTCAGAGAAGCATGAGAGCACTCAGACACAACATTGCACATATTGTGGGGCAAAAATAAGTCCTTATTTTTTGGAAAAGCTAAGGACATTCAGATATGCTTTTCGTCTTTATATAATAGTCATCAACATAATTTTTTCTTAAAGATCTCTAAGCACCAGGTAGAAGTGGCTTCATTTGAGATTAAGTTTTTCCTCAGAGGTTGTGAAGGAAGACAGGTTCCAGTAGTAGTAAGAATTAGTAAGTGGCTTCCCCCATGGATGGATTTTTTAATAGCATGGGACCAGGAAATGTTCCTGAGAGTTTTAACCAAATACAATTTAATTATGTGATGCTGGACGTAAATCTGCAGGATATTCAACCGGGAGTTTGTTTTGATTCTAACTTGGCTCTTTTCATTACTGCAAATTGAAAAAAAATTAAGGCTAGCAAGTAAGTTTGTCTTATTCTTTTGTCTGCTTTTGTTTCTCTGTACAATGTAGGTAAATCTTTTTCTTTTGTTGTGTTTAATGTCATTTATAGATTCTGTTACCTTTGAAAATTTCTACGGGGAAAATGTAGCCAGCCAGAAAAACTGCTCAAAAGCTGCAAAGAGTTTAGAATGCTGGGGAAGATTAATGAATTTTCATACATGAAACAGTTGTCTCAGTAAGCAAAACTAACTCTGGCTTTAGGCTTTCAGTTGGAGAAGAAGAAAGAACCAGGAAAACAACAGATACAATAACTACAGCAACATAAAAGAACAGTGAAAGAAAGATAAAATGATTAACTGTAGGAGTTCTAGGAAACAAATAATGAAATATATTATGGGCACCAAATAGTACACATACTATCTGATTTTCTTAGCTGTTTTAGCCTAGAAAACTCCCTTTCAGACATTCCCCAAAGGACGGCTATCACTTTGAGGTTCTAAGGTTCCCTTCACTATGTAGCTCCCAAGGCCTCTCTTGTTCTTGGACAGTTAGCCATGGCTCTCAGCAAATGCATTTACAAGAGCAGTATAGTCAAAATCACTCCTGTCTCTACGCCTAAGACACAGTGTCTGACAAATTCAAACAGCATCTGTGGGTAGAGAATGAAGAAACTCAAAGAAAGTGAAGCAAACATGTAGAGAAACACATGTGGCCAAGGCAAGGACAGAAATCCCCAATTGCATGGACTTAATATCTTTCCTCTCTTTCTAAAAAAAAAATCCCACTCTCTAGTGTCAGAGCTAGCCCGATGGTGAGTTCAAAACTCTTCTCTGTATCCATGGAACATCTTACCTGGAGTTGCTTAGTCTCTCCAGTTACCGCATTCCTTAATTCATGTCTACTGTCTGGAACATGTGTCTCCACTTTGAATTCCCTAAAAATGACCCACAACTTGCTGAATAGGGTGCCTCTGTTCTGGGTACATAACTTAAATACCTTGGCCAAGGGGGAGTAGGACAGGAAAACTCCCTTTGGAACCTCCCCCCCCCAACACACACAATGCTTTCCTCACCACAGGAGTGTCCAAAATAAGGTGCCTTGAAATGACAAACTGCCTTATAATAATCCCCCCAAGGAAACAGCATCTTCCATCAACAAATGAGATTATCCTTTCTCATTCCAAGTATTCACATTTGATAAAGGTGTCACTGGGGGCTAAATATTATCAGCTCTGCATCTGTGACTACATCAGCTAAGGGAAGGAGCTCCTCTCTCCTGTGCTTCGTTATAAGGTAAAACTCACTGTGGGAGTGAAGAAAGAAAAATAAAGAAATAATTATGCTGCAAAAACAAAGGGTATCAATAAAATTATAATAACTAATTGCAGATTAAATTATAGATAATTAAAAGAAAAATTATGCAAACAATCTGTCTCCATATGATTAATATTTCAACCATAGTTAATGGTTTGTAGATGATTTTCCCAGCTACTGGAAAGGGAAGAGCCTTTGGTTTTACTGAAAAAACTAAGATAACACAGAATCAGAACCGACAGAAAGGGCACTGAGATGGCCTGTGCCTGCTGCAATGCTGTGAGCTCCCAGAGACATGAGGCCGCTCAAGAGCAGGGCTCAACGTACAGAAACTTCACTAAGGACAAAGCTGGCCCACACAGCAGCAGGACACAAAGATGGAATGATGTAATTCAACAGTTTACACTGTGCTGAGGGGAACACAACCTGCATATATAGAGAGACAATACAAGACAGGGAATGCTGGGGGCGCAAAGGAGAGATTCAAAACACAGGGTCATAGGAAATTCGATTAGCTTGGGAGCAAGGGAGGAGGAGGAAGGAAAGACCTGAGGAAGAATGTGCTAACTTAGCACAGCAGTTAATATAGAGTCTGAAAATCATGGCAGAATGTGCTAACACTGTCAAAAAGGTATCATCGCGGAGAATGCCCATGGGGAAAGTAAAACACAAAACAAACAAACAAACACAAAACTCCAACAACTTCCACCCTGTATAAGATCTGTGATGGTGCATCTCCAGTTTTCATGTCCTGGATAAAGACAGAACGGAGTCTGAGAAAATCTGGACAAAGGAAAATTAAAATGCATAAAGGAAAAGAGGCATTTCCACAAAGACAGACAAAAAACACGACGCTTTCTAGCTTAGAGAAAAGAAATCCCAAGAAGGAAAAGCTGCAAGTCCAACCAAGGAAACAGAGCAAAGGGCAGGACTTCTTTACAAGACATCAGGAAGTTTAAACAGCACTTCGCAATGAAGTGGAAAATGTATATAATGTATATGACATATATTATTACAAGGGTAATAGCATAAAAATATTAACCAGGCAAAATAGCATAAGAATATGAACTAGTTGAAGACAGGTTCTTAGAAATTCACTGGAGAGAGATTCATAATGGTTTATTAAAAGAAGCCAGGAATAAATATGCATTCCCACAAAACACTAATTGGCATCCCTGTCAAAGAAAGATTTATCAGAGAACCATTACTGGTCTGAGCACGGTGGAGTTTCTGACATTCCAATACAAATGTTGAAGAATCCAATGAATTTTCACCGAATTCAGCTGCCAGTTACTAACAGTGAAAATGCAACTGTAGAACCTTAACAAAACAATGCTTTTAGCCTCTAAAAAGTGTTCATGAAATAATTTTACGAATATTAAGACAAAACTTAAGGTAGTTTCTTCAATCTACAAAGAGGAATTCTGAACATACAGGCCAAATCAAATCCCATCAAATTAATTGATTTAATTAATCAATCAAATCAATTAATTCCTAGGATTATCCATACGCTTTTGTTTTCCCTGAATAAAAATCTTATCTAGTAAAACTTGATATAGTAATCATAAATGCTTACTATTAGCTTCAAAAAGAAATGTCAGTCATTGGCTGAGGCTAATAAATCCTTTTATTACAAGAAAATGCTTCTCACATTATTTATAACAAATATGCTCTATAACCTCCAGAAACCATGGGCCACATTCAGTTCACAACATAAATATTGTTGACACAAGGGGTTAGCAGTCTTAGTGGACAAAGTAGGAAAAAAAATGCATCTCTACTGCATAAAAGAAGGCCACTGAAATAACCAGTTGTGACGTAAACATAAAAGAAATTAAAACTTACCAGTATTTGACAGGGGAAAGAAGACTTAACCTCTATCATTTCACCTACTTTAACATACGTAAAGAAATAATTACGTTGAACAAGAAAAATAATTTCATCTTAAACCAAGTCTTTTGAAAAATTAAACTTGAAATTAACTCAGCAGCTAGGAATCTGAATCATAACTTATTTACAGTCTAAACCCTACACTGAAAAAGTAGAAAACAGTTCTATTCAATACCTTAGCAAGGCCACTTAAGTTTTTAAAGCATAATTTGACTTACCTTTGGCACACAGTTACAAGTTGTGACTGATAAAATGAGGTACTACTCTTTAATAAAATTATGTCAGAAGATGTTTCAGAAGTTGCAAAACTGTAGAACTGTCTTCAGTTTCACCTCTAGCACAAAGTTTCACAGATGATTCGGATCCAGAATATTTTTATTATGTATATAATAGCAGCACAAAATCTATCTAAAAGAAAAACAAAAAATACTCAGAATCAATGAGATATTTGGTGGCATTCCAGTAGTTATTCTCCAAGTCAATGCTTTCATAGCTGAATTTAACCTTTCCTTCTCAGACAAAAAAACCCAACAACCATGATAGTTTCAGATTCCATTCTATTTTTCCACTAACGCCTAACAGACACCCTACCCTTATTGTTTTTCAACTGTTATGCCACTGGAAAAAATACTCTGCTACGTGTTCCTAAGATGGAAAGGCTTAAAATAATGATACTAAAATTATCAATCAACAAAAGTTTATTATTAAGAATGTACTATATGTTAGGCACTAGAGACAGAAATACAAAGAATAAAACAATCTTCACCCATATGACTACATACACACACACATATGTATATGTATCACAGTGTTTGTACACACACAGCAAACAGTTAAATGCAAAGTAGTTGGGGGAAAATTAGCCAAATTTTCATGCAGAAGATACTTAGGTTTCACCTTAAAATGAAGAGAGGTACTTCATGTGGAACAGCCTTATAATGGCGCTGAGACAGAAGATGGAGGGTCATATGAGGAGGACAGAAGGGCAGTTTGTCAGAACTGCAGAAACTACAGAGGGGTTAAAATAAGGATAGAAAATAGGTACCTTAAAGGCCAAACAAAGAAGTTCATATCTTTTCCTATAGGCAATAGAGGCCACCAGAGTTCACCGAATAGGAGAGTGAGATCATTGGATCTGTGCTCACTTTGGTGGCTGCATACAGGATAGCAATGAGAATCTTGAGACAAGACCAGTTGGGATAATGTTGTAATAACATAGGCAGGAGGGGATGAGGGTCTGAATTACGCTGGTAGTTGTGTGAGTAGAGAGAAAAGATGAGCTTTGAGAAGCAGCTTGAGGGTAGAAAAGGCAAAATTGAACAACTAGACTAGATATTTACAGTAAGGAAGAGTGAGGGATCTGACAGTATGGAGATGCAACACTGAAACTAAGACTGCATATATACTATAGCTCTAGGAGTCAGATACAAAGAAGGCAGAATTAAAATCACGAGAGCTAAGAAAAGTTACCAATAAAGAAGGTACTGAAAGATGAGGGCCTAGGATAGACTTTTGGTAAATACCCTGTAATTGGACGGCAATGATAAGCCTAATAAGCCAATAAAGGATACTGAGAAAGAATGACCAGGCAGTGGTATCCTAAGAAGCCACAATGGAGAGCATTTCCAGAAGGAGAGGTGGTCAACAGCTTCAAATGCATCTGAGGTCAAAGACGAAGACTGAGCAAAGCACATCCAACATGGCAGGTAAGAGATTTCTGCTACCACCGGAGTGAGGAGGGGTTCAGTTTGAGTGATGACATCACAAACCAGATTACAAAAGGTTGTGGGATATAGGGGAAATGAGAGAATGGTGGCAATGAATGCAAATAGTTTTTTTTTCAGGAATCTGGAGAAGAAAGGAAAAGAAATATGTTGTGAGAGTCTGAAGGAAAGGGAGGGTCCAGGGATCAGTAAGCTACCCGTTGGTGGCTCTTCCTCTCCCTCAGCTTCCAAGACAGCACACTCCCTAGGTTTTTCTACCTTTCTATCCATTCTTCCCTTTCCCTTAGGGATTCAAGGCTGGGTGCTATCCCAAGACTCTTCAGTTGGCTCTCTTAGCTGTCTTCCTTCTCTCTCATGGAAATGTCATTGACTCCCCTGACTCATTAACAGAGGGAAGGCATTAAATCTAGTATTAGGAGGGGTTGAGGAAGATTTCCTGTAGAAGGTGGTATTTTAATTGAGACTTAAAGAAGCAATCAAATGATAAATCTTTTGGTCAAAGGAACTTACTAAGCTACACAGCAAGGGAGGTTTTACAATCTTTGCTGGTTTAAGTGTCTATACAGATGAAGTCACAAATTCTTGAAGCATTAAAATATCTTTCTACTGATTTCCCACATCCCCCCCATACACCCCACCCCCAAATTTCAACTTTAAAGCAGAGATCCCAAGATATTTAACCACATATTTTTGTGTGAAGGACATTTAAGAGGAAAAGATATGAGTAGAATCCAGGGAATGAGTTTCTCCTGCCCCACACCTCAATCGATACACACACTTTTAGCATCTGTAATATAAAGGGAAAGAGGTCCCTTTATTTAGTGAGAAAACCTACATGAAAAAATGTCAAGTGCATAGTCCTATTTTAAATATTTACAAGGTATTTACTGAGGGACCTTGGGTAAAATACATTCTACTGAAAAGTAGCTACCACTAGAAGGTGATACAATGAATACAGTATTGGGTCTGGAGTCAGAGATTAATCTTCCTGAGTTCAAATCTAGCCTCAGACAGGTACTAGCTATGTGACCTGGGGCAAGTCACTGGTAAAGGAATACTCTGAATCTCTAACTTCATACTCTAGCAGTTTCCAAGGGAAAAGAATGTGGCTTTTGTCACTGCCTTGTTCTTCCCTGTCAGGAGGGGTTTGGTCCTTTTCCCACCTTTACTGCACCTTTCCCCCACCGTGCCGTGCCCTTTTAGGTGGAGACTTTTGATACCTCCTCCTTCCTCTATCCTGCTGTTAAAAATGCAAACTTCTGTCGGGATTGAATTCTTTGAGTTCCATGTGAAAGTTCATTTCTGTCGTAATAAAACAACTTTTCAAGTAAGTTTTGTGAAGTTGTGCCTGCCTGTCGACCTCACTTAACCCTATCTGTTGCCTCATCTCTAAAAATCAGATGGAGATGGAAATGGCAAATCACTTCAGTATCTTTGCCAAGAAAACCCAAATGTGGTCGTGAAGAGTCAGACATACTGAAAATGACAGAACCACCGGAAAGTAATTTGGAGAGAATGTTTCAGAAATACAAAGAAGTCCAATAAAAACAACTGAATCTGACAAAAATTATTTGCTAAACCAACAAAAATTATATTCTACATTGCATTCACTATACCCGAATAAATATTTTCAATCTTTTAAAAATATTTTACAGGGTACCCTGAAGTCCACTAATGGCCTGGAGTTCAATGACATTCTAAATTACAACCCTTGAGGGGCAATCTGATAATTCAGTCAATATTAATTAATTCATTACCATCATAACTGTAACCCAAAACGTTAACATTGACACAGAAGGATCTAGTTACATCCTAGTCAGAGGAAAAGAATTATTCAAATAATAATTTCATCAAATATCCCTTTGAAAAACAAGTAGGAGCTGATTCAGATGAAAGAGCCTATTGGACTTTTTAAAAGAACATTTTCCCACGGTGGTCTTGCTTGTCCAACAGTGCACAGCAACAGCTCCAGAGACACCATTCAGGAAAAATAACGATCCAACAATGCAAGCATTTTAAGCGTTAGAGATGACACAGAAATCTGGATAGAGCCATTTCAGGCTGTTCTGTTCAATGTTAGCGATGAAATGACGGCCCTCTAAAAGGGTCACCAGGTACTTTCATTCACTGCTGGATCACTGTTCCCCTCCCTTGGTGTTCTCAAACTGGTGTCCCCTTTGGGCGGTAAGGCTATTGTCAGTTGTCAGCACAACAGAGGAGAATATTAATGAAATGAGCTGTTCATTTACACTGGACCCAGTTTAAAAACATAGGATTTAAACTAAAATGCTCACTTGTCCACTGACAGATTTGACTAGCGAGGCCTATTCTTGGGGAAAGAAAGGGAATAAGCGTTTATAACGAGCCTGAGGTAAGCGCTACGCCCCTTTCACAATTATAATTTCATTTGATCCTCAACCACTCTGAGATTGGACTTATTATTATTCCATTTTATAACTGATGAAACTGACGCAAACAGAGGTTAAGCAATTTTCCCAGAGTCACGTATCTAGTAAGTGCCTGAGGCTAGATTTGAACTCTGTTCTTCTTGACAAGCAGCGAGGTGGTATAGTGGATACACTGCTGGGCCTAGAGTCTGGAAGATTCAACTTCCTGAGTTCAAATTTGGCATCAGACACTTACGAGCTGGGTGACCCTGGCCAAGTCAATTACCTCTGTTTGATTAAGTTTCCTCATCTGTAAAATGAGCTGAAAAAGAAAATGGCAAATCATTCCAGTTATCTCTGCCAAGAAATCCCCAAATGGGATCACGAAGAGTTGGACGTAACTGAACAACAACTTCTTGATCCAAGCCCAGCACTCTATCCGCTGGACCACCTCACCTAGCTGCTTCAAGGAGATGGCAAGTCTTTCACTTTGTCAATGCATGCTAATCAATTTTTGTCCATTTGCAAGTCTATCTCTATCCTCCAACGTGATACTTTATTATGTCAATATATGACCTTAATAAATTCATATCGGATTTTTAAAATTGAAAATAAAAACTAAAATTGTGGGTAGAAAGGAACATAAAATGTGAACCCAGAAAGTAATGTCAATGCAACTGATCACTATTTTTGCTTCTAGCAAAATCAACTTAAGGGTTACTAGCAGCCATCTGGGAAGTACATTTTTAAAGGGGCATCCTGAAATGGGTTTTTTCCTGAAAGAAGTGGCATCGTGGCAGTTTGCCAATCTGTTTCATCAGCAATCTTATATAAAATCTTGTAGAAATCCATATAATGAACATCTAACTACTTTTCTTTTTAGATTTAAAGGAAACATGCCCATAGCTTACATTTAGTTTGAGGTTATTAGCACCTGTAAATTTCTGTTGAAAATTGCAAAAAGCAATACCATCAAGCAGCACAAGCAATACTGACAGCCACAAGGTTACCGAAACTGAAAACTACCATTAATTAAAGAATAGAATTCCCTTGAAAGTTTTCATAAAAAAAAAAAAATTAACTGAAACATATATAGAAAAATGTTCTCCATTTCTAAAAACCATTTCACTGTTAGTTAAATGTACAGTTTTCTTTAGAAAAAAATTAGATTGTAAATAACATAAATTTAATAATAAATTTATTCTTCCCTCTATTTAGATCTTTATTAAAGATAATTTTCAGTTAAAAACTATTTCATAACAACTGCTTAAATTGTTAGGCTAGAGTTTTCTTATATCCAAATAGGGAATTGAGTCCCGCTGATATTTTGCAATTGTTTATAAAAATCTGCTGTCTATAAAGTCATGTTTTTTAATGGCATTATGAAGAATATTGAAAATCTATTCTGAGAGGCAGTATGGAATTAAATACTGGACTAAGGACATCCAGGGAGGTTTGGGTTCAAATTCAGACTCTGCTACTGTTGGCTATGAGACCCTGGTCAAGTTACTTGATGCCTTGGGTAACTCTTTACTATAAAACTGAGGTCAGGTTCTAACCTGCACTGGGAGAGGGAGGTTTATCACAGAGCATTCTCTATAGTAATGAAATCATAGGTCCATTCAAATGAAAAATTCATTTTAAGACTAAATGCCTTTCACAACTCTGGCTAAAGAGAGTGGTGGAGGGGGAACACAGAGAGAACAGAGATCTTACCAAGCAAAGCACACAAGAGATCATAAAAAGGCAAGATTTCACAAAATAAAATTTTAAAATATTTACACAAACAATGAAGATAATTAGAAAAGAGAGTGTTAGAAAATATCTGCATCCATTATAACTGATAAAATTCTGATAGCCAGAGCATACAGAAAATTGATACAAACACCAGGAACCATTCTACCAGTAGGTAAGTCGTCAAAGCGTATGAATGATTCTTCAAAAGAAGAAATGCAAAGGATAAATGAGCAAATGAAACATATTCCATATCACTGAATTACTAGTGTAAGAAAAATGCAAATTAAAAACACTAGGTATCACCTATCATGTGAATTGGGGGAGATGACAAAAGATGGGAATTGTCAATGCTGAAGGATGTTTTTCCTAACATTAAGTTGAAATGTTTCTCTGCAATTTTTACATCTTTCTCCTAGTTCATCCCACCGGGGACAAGGAGAATAAGCCAAACTATTCTGTCCTGGAGTGTCCTGAGTGCAAATTTGACTTCAAACACTTAATAACTGTGTGATCCTAAGCAAGCCATTGCACCTGTTTGCCTCAGTTTCTTCATCTGTAAAATGGAGAGAAAAACAGCACCTTCCTCCCAGGATTGCTGCGACAATAATTGTCTTTAGAACAATGCCTGGCACAGAATAAGCACTACATAAATCTTCACTCATATAACATACATACACAGCCCACCCCCCAAACACCTATTCTCAATAATTTTTAAATTGAAACAACTTGACCAAAAAATCTGTCACAGAATTTTGAGACCATTAAAACAGTTTAATGCAAGTGAAAAAATTTAAACATCTCTAGTTTGTTTAGCTCATCCTCATATAGTAGAGGATCCAGTTTCTTTACTATCCCAGCAACCCTCATAATGATGTGTTCTATTCTGTCTTTTCCAAAATATACCTCCCTCCCAAAGTGATGATATAGTCTAATGAGAGCTGAAAAAGAAACTAGTACCAACTTCCCTTGGGTAACTAAATCTCTCTTAATGAAATCTAAAATTGCATTAGGTTTTTTGACTGCCATGTCATACTTCTGACTCATACTGAACTTGAAGTCTACTAAAATCTCCAAGCTTTTCCCCCCAAGAGGCTTAGCTAGACTCACTCTTCTCTATCCTTTATTTATAAAGATTTTTTTTATTTTGATACATTTATTTATTTCATTATATATTTCCTAATTACATATGCAGTTTTTAATATTCTTTTTAAAAAATTTTGAGTTACAAGTTCTCTCCCTCCTCCACCCCTTGAGAAAGCAAGCTATATATATCGATTACACATATGTGGTCATGAAAAACATATTTCCATATTAGACACATTGCAAAAGAAAACATGTACATACAAAAACCAAGAAAAATAAAGAAAGTTTAAAAAGTGTGCTTCAATCTGTACTCGGAGTTCATCAGTTTTGTTTCTGGAGCTGAACAGCAATTTTCATGTGGGGTCTTTTGGAATGGTCTTGGATCATTGCCTTGATCAGGGTAGCTAAGCCTTTCACAGTGGATCATCCTTAGATTACTGCTGTTGCAGTCTACAGTGTTCTCCTGGTTGTGTGCATTTCACTTTGCATCAGCTCATTTAAGTCTTCCCAGTTTTTTCCGAAATCATGCCCTTCTGAAACCATGTCATTGCTTTCAGAATTGTGGTATTCCATCACAATCATATACCACAACTTGTTAATCATTCTCCAACTGATAGGCATTCCCTCAGTTTCCAATTCATTGACACCACAAAAAGGGCTGCTATAAATATTTTTGTACAAATAACTTCTTTTGCCTTTTCTTTGATCTGTTTTGGATACAGGACTAGTAGTGGTATTGCTGGGTCAAAGGGCGCGCCTAGTTTTATAGCCCTTTTAACACATTTCCAAACTGCTCATCAGAATGGTTAGACCAGTTCACAGTTCCACCAACACTGCATGTGCATCCAGCTTTTCCACATTCCCTTCCTGTACTTGTCTTTTTCCTTTTCTGTCAGACTAGCCAATCTGATAGGTGCAACGTAGTATCTCAGAGTTGTTTTAATCTGCATTTCTCTAATTAGTAATCTTTTTAATGTGACAACTAATATCTGATTTCTTCTGAAAACTGTTCACACCTTTGAGACCACTTATCAAATGGGGAATGACTTATATTTTTATAAATTTGGCTCAATTCCCTACATACTTGAGAAATAAGGACTTTATCAGAGAAATCTGCTTTAAAAATTTCCCCCAGCTTCCTGTTTTCCTTCTAATTTTGGCTGTATTTGTTTTGTTTCTTCAAAACGTTTTTTTTTTTTAAATTTCATGTAATCAAAATTATCCATTTTACACAGGAATGTGATCTTCTCTATTTCTTGTTTGGTCATAAATTTTTTCCCTGTCCATACATCTGATGTTTTTGTACCACAGATTTTTTTATCACAAATGTGCATCTTTTTATTTAAGTATAGTGGATAGAGCACCAGACCTGGGGTTCAAATCCTGCCTCAGACACTTACCAGTTGTATGACCCTGGACAAGTCACTTAACCTCTATCTGCCTCAATTCCTCTTCTATAAAACAGACTTCCTAACAGTACCTACCTCCCAGGATCATTTGTAAGGATCAAATGAGATATTATTTTTTAAAATGTTTTACAAACCCTAACACGCCATGTGGATGCTACCTCTTAGCACTGTTATTCTGGTTCTTACTGAGTTTCCTTTTCGATATGATTATCGGTCTGTCAGCTATCCTCCCAGCTTCCCATCAGCTACAAATCTGACCAGCATGCCATCTATGCCTGGAGTATTTGACAGTGGACATACACTGAGATAATCCTTAGAGACTGGCTAAAATTTTTCACATGATGAAACACCCTGCACTTCTTTTGGCTTCTAATCATTCATTGAAAAGAACAGTTAGGTGATGGTCAGTTTGTCTTGGCAGAGTATATGCAAAAACAAAATCTGTGTCAATGAATACTCCTTGATGCTTTCCTGGCTTTTCATTCTGTCTTCCTACAAATATTTCTGTACTAATGCCTCTTGCAGATATTGAGGACATCTACAGAGACAAGAAAACTTGGAGTATTAACAACAACTAAGACTGACAATCAAACACTGGCAAACCTATTCAGATTACCAAACCTCAAACAAATGAGATGACAGCTATCTCCAGTGACTTTATTGCTAATGATTCTGAAATATTCCCTAATTTTTTAAAAATGTTCCATGGGTCCAGAAAAGTTATAAAAATGTTTAACAACAACAAAAACCCCTAACTGGGGAAAAATAAACTCTTAAACTTTCAAATAACAAGAGAATGCATTGAAACAATTCCTACATCTAAACTGGTTTCTGTATGTAAGTACAGGGAGGAAAAGAACACTGTGGTAAAGCAACTAATAAAAAGCTACAATATCCAGCATTATTCCCTATTAAAAAAAAAAACATTTACTGAAAGCAAATATGTGGTGACAAATACCAGCAGTCCCAACTGCTGAGATGTCTGAGGCTGACATGAGTTTAGAAGTTCTAAGCGGCAGTAGAGCTAAGTTGTCTGGCACCAATATGGTGAGCCACCAGGCTTCCTAAGATGGGAACCCCAGCAAGTTGGAAAACAGAACAGGCTAAAAAGCTCCAATGCTGATCTGCGGTGGGATTTGACTGTACGCAGAGGGTCAGAGTGAGGGAGTGGAGAAGTGGAGTGAGGGAGGGGGAAAAGGATGAGAGGTAGGGACAAAGAGAAAGAAGGGGGATGATGGCAGAGGGAGAAGGAAGAAGGAGTGGTTAAGAAAAGGGGGCACCCTGAACACTTCACCCTCTTTGCCTCAGTTTCCTCATCTGTAAAATGAACTGAGAAGGAAATGGCAAACCACTCCAGTATCTTTACCAAGAAAATCCCAAATGGGGTCACAAAGAGTTGAGCACAACTAAAATGACTCAACAGCAACAAAAGAGGGAGGAAGAGACAGAGAGAGACTGAGAAGAAACGGGGAGAGAAGCGAAGAGAGTGCAAGTAATCAAAACTTTTCATGAAATTTGCAACAGATCCAAAATTTTAAATTGATTTGAAACAGTATTTTTAAAAAAAATTAGTCTTATGTGACTTGGTACTTTTTCAAATAGGCTTTAAAAAAAATCAGTTTTAAAGATTTAATGGTTTTTGCACAACCAAAGTCAATGCATCCAAAATTCAGAAGGATGTAGTAAACTGGGAAAAATTTTTACGGCTAAGCTTGGGGATAAAGGCCTCATTTCTAGAATATGTAGAGAACTGACTCAAATATATAACCATACAAGTCATTCCCCAATTGATAAATGGTCAAAGGATATGAACAGGCAATTTTCAGGGGAAGAAATTAAAGATATC
>JAQQSK010004399.1:0-61915 GCA_028658325.1 Potorous gilbertii
TTAAATATATATATATATATACAGTATATAGTATGTGTATAATATATACAAATATATAAAGATATATTTACATACATAAATATGTATTTATAATATATACTCATAAATATGAGTATTTGTCATACTCATCATTCTTAATGTGATGCAATTTTTCATTTTGTTCATGACTTGTTAACTATTCCACAATCAATGGGTATCACCTTTGCTTTCAATTCTTTGCTCCTATTTTTAAAAAAATGCTGCTATAAATATTTTGGTTTATATGGAAATTTTCTATTTATCACTGACATCTTTATGGCATATATCTAGCAATAAAATCTCTTGATCAAAGAATATAGACATTTTGGTGACTTTCTTAGCATAATTCAAAATTGCTTTCCAGAATGTTTGGATCAATACATTACTCTACCAATAGAGCATTAATTCCACCTTCAACAATTGCCATTTGATAGTTATCGAGTAAACATAAACCAAAACAAAGAATAAAAATGTTTCCAATAGCAAAATTCAGCATTCATTGAAACTTGGATCAATTCCCCCTTTTTCCAATCCCACTCCAATCTGGAAAAGAGAAGAATGGGAATCTTAACAAAAAAGAAAAAGGAAAGCATTTGACAAGTTCTATAGATTTTTAAGGTAAAAAGAGGTGAGGAAAACTCTGATTGTGGGTTCTGTTTAATCTTACCATGACAGTTTCATGACATGGCATGCTCCTTTGCCCTGTCAGATCCAATCCTGCTCCAATCTGATTTGCCACTTTCCACTTCTTTCCATGTCCCATAGGTTCACAGCTTTGAGGTTCTCTGTTTAGAGCCAAACAACATTCCAGGAACAAGTTCAGTTCTCTCTACGCTAACTGGCTCAGCTGTCAGGACACTGCCCTCCCTGCCTAGTCTGCTATGCCAACAGAATACAAATTCTAGTAGGCCCTCTAAAGCTGAAAATGTTTTGGCTATGAGCGTCTAAACAGAGGACAAGCCTCACTAAACTTAAAGAATGTTATCTACAAAATAGCAGGTTCTAGCAACAGCAATTCATGAAACCTAGACTAAATTAAGGAAGTCTGCACGAATCAAAGGGGCCCTCAGATCAATGAAATCTCAGATATCTTTTAAAGTATGTTAATTCACTATTCCTTGACTCAACTTGTGAGTGACAATCAGCATCAAGCTTAAAGCAAACCATGTGTGAAAAGCAGGCAAATGTGTCTAAAGGTGCTGAAATATGGTGATTTTGTCTTATTATCGTTTTATTAATGATTCCGGTTAGTTGACTAGTACACATTTTATAAGATTATACTCTATATATTGTCAATGCACACTTCAAGTTTTCCTTTGTCAATGATTGTCTATAAATTAGCCCACAATAAGCAATCAGCAATAATTCTAGTGACTAGCTTGGTGCTGTACAGGTGCTATTCAATTAATAATTTTAAAATCAATAAGCATTTGTTAAATGTCAACTATGAGATTTACTAAACACTGGGAATCTAAACAAAAATGAAGCAATCCATGTATCCAGTAACTTATATATTCTACAGACAGAGACAACATGTACATAAATACAAGAGATTCCAAAAATCTTAGTACAGTTTTAAGCTTTAATATCTAGTTAATATTTAATTAAGCTTTAATAGCTATTTGACAGCTCTTAAAACTGAAAATTGAACTAAGACATTTGTAATGCTCTGGGTGAGTATCTGCAAAATCTAAGGTAATTTTTGATTGAACTAAACCAGAGTTTATGTATTAAGCACATACTCTGTGCAAGGAACTTTAGCAAAGTAGGAAAAGTCATGGTTCAGACCATCTAAGACATAGCTATCCCTACAGTGTAGTGGTAGTGGGTTCACAAACTTCTTGATGTGGTTACTGACCATAACAATGCAAATCACCGCTCAACACTTTCTCAGATATGACTCTTGTTCATGTGCTTATGTCAATCCTCTATAGGACTTCTGCACAAGCTGGAGATCTTTTTCTAGGGTATTTAACATCTGATGCACAACAGGATAGCAGTCCAGTGTCCCATGTCTTATCCATCATTCTTAGTGACCATAGATCATAGGAGCATAGAATTAGAGCTAGAGAAAAACTTCCAGGATATATACAGACCCCACATCTTATACATGAGGAAACCAAGACCCCAAATGAGATAACTGGTAAGTTGGGGAGCTAGGAATTGAATCTGGAATTTTCTGGGCAGCTAAGGTGGAGCAGTGGATAGAGCACCAGGTCTGAAATCAGGAAGACTCATCTTTGTTAGTTGGAATCTGGCCTCAGATTACTTACTAGCTATGTGAACCTAGACAAGTCATTTAACCCTGTTTTCCTCAGTTTCCTCATCTGTAAAATGAGTTGGGCCAGGAAATGTCAAGCCACTCCAGTATCTTTGCATAAAAACCCCAAAACATGTCACTGAGCCAGACACAACTGAAATGACTGAACAACAACCTTTAACTTGAATAGTTTCTCTCCTAAATCAGCCCATATTTTTTTTAAATCTTGTGTTGCATGTGGTCTTCTATACCATGTTTTACATAATCTCTTAATAATAAGTAGCAGCAACAATATGGGGGACTTAGTTTATTTTCAAAAAGAAGGTTAGAGATATCATTTTGAAGGCACCTCAGAGGCTACCAAGTTCAACCTCTTCAATTTACAGATGAGGAAACTGAGGCCCCAGGAAATTAAGTGACTTGTCAAAATCACATAGCAAATGAATACCAACCCTAGAATTTAAAGCCACTGACTTGAAATTGAGCATTCTTTCTACTTTTCTAGCCCAGAGCATTCAGTTTGGAGTCAGAAAGACTTGAGTTCAAATCCAGACACAGATATTTGCTAGCTATGTGACTCTGGGCAACTCAATTAACCTTTATCTAATTCAGTTTGCTCAACTATAGAATAATAGCATCGACCTTCTAGAGTTGTATGGAGATAAAATGAGATAATATATTTAAAATGCTTAACACAGGATTTGGTGCATAGGAGGTGCTTAGTAAATACATATTCCCTTTCCTTTAACCATGCAATTTTTCTGGATGATATGTTTTGTGTCTCATTTGATAGAAGCAATAACAATAAATGCAATTACAATATGAAAGACTTGGACAAGAAGTGCTAGAGAGAATTTGGAGAGAAAGAGATGATTCAGGTCTGAGGTAGTAAAGGAAAGTTTCATAGAAGAGACAGAAATAACCTATTTCTTTCTGTGCTAGTTTCTATGAAAACTAAGAAGTGGACCTTCTTTATGAGCTCTTTCTTTTTATTTTATGGCAAGCCTATTTCTTCAAAAAAAAAAAAAAGGAAAATCTTGTATTTGTCATTTTTGTTGATTTTTTTTGTCTTTTCATCTTTAAAAATACTATTTGTTATGTGGGATCGCTCTCTGTGAATGGCAGGGTACAAGCAGAAATGTTAATTTTTTTTTAAAAGTTTACTTTAACCCCAAAAGTTTATTTAAAAAAATAAGATAAAATCCACTAATTAGAACAATTTTAAAAAATCTGAAGTATCTAAAGTAATAAAGTAATAAAATAATAAAGTAATATTAGAGCTGTAAGGAACCTGAAATTTATCTCTACCCTTTTAGATGACATCACCAAGGTCCAATTTTTTTTTTTTTGTTTAGGGGCAGTGCTTTAAATGATTTATTTCTCTATGGCAGAACTAACAGAATTTTTTTTTTTGAAGTAACTTGCTGAAAGGAATACAACTTACTTATCTGGCAAAATGCTAAGAAGGAAAGGGCCTAAGGCATTTGCTTATGTGGTAGATTTATGTTTCATGTTCTGAGAGGCACTGTGGTATAAATGATAGAGATTTGTCCCTGGCATTGAGACCAAAGTGGCACAGTGGAGAGAGTACCAAGCCAGGACTCAGGAAGACTCATCTTCATGAGTTCAAATCTAGCCTCAGACACATACTAACTGTGTGACTGTAGGCAAATTCCTTAACTCCGTTTGCTTCAGTTTCATGATCTGTAAAATGAGCTGGAGAAGGAAATGGCAAACCACTTCAGTATCTTTGCCAGGAAAAACCCAAATAGGTCACAGAGTTGGATATAACTGAAATGACTCAACAATAACAACCCTAAGAAAGATATTTACTCCCCCAGAGTACCAAATAATTCTCTAAGACTCCAAGTTTCATGATCTATATTTTTAAAGTTTTACTAATGTTTTATTTTTATATTACAAATATTTACAGATTATTCCCATACATGAGAGGTTTCTTATCACAAAAAACAAGCAAAACTGATAATATGGTGTGCAATGACCTCTTCTAAAAGTACACACAAAATTGCACATTTCTAGCACCTCTTCACCTTTCTAATTTGAAAACAAAAATCTATTTTGTCTCCTTTCCAAGCCCCTAACCCCACTACCAGAGTGGAGAAAAAAATGACAAATTCCTTTTAACAAACATGCATAGTCAAGCAAAACATATTCCCCCAATGGCTGTGGCTTATCTCTAGTAGCAAAGATAATTTCTTCACAGAAAGTTCCCCTATACCAATACATTACAGGTTCACACACACACACGCACACACAGACACAGAGAGAGAGAGAGAGAGAGAAAGAGAGAGAGAGAAAGTTATTTATAATTAACATATCTACTACTTATAAGTAAAATGACATTTCTAGCATTCTTTAAAAGTTTGTTCTTTTAAGTTAATTAAAGATTCCCTCCTAACTACAACCCTACCCCTCAATTTCATTCTCCTCATGTGCTCAGCAAAACTTTTACCCCACAAAGGTTAAAAAGGTCTAACTCAGTACAGCTCCATCTTAGTTATCAAAATTTCTGAATTAGCAGAATATAAGATATAATGAATCCATTGTCCTAGGATATTTATGATAGGACACGCTAACATTTACATTTTGGATTAAAGAACAAGACAGCACATCTGTCTATTGGTTCTAGCCTACACAGCCAATGCATTTCCAAAGTAATGTGCTCAAATCTGAGTTCAAAAAGATCAAAGCTTGAAGCCAAAAAATTTCCAGTACACTTGAACTGACCTTTTACTGGCTGTGACTGATGGTTATGATGTGTACGCTGTTAGAATGACCATCCGAAAAGTGTAATCTGGATGGATAGCTCAGCTCTCTATCAAAATAAAGCACAGAGAATAGCACATTCAACAGAGGCACAAGAATTGAAAAACTGTGCCAAGAATTCAAGTTCTTGATCAGTCATTGAAAGATATGTGTCCTTACAGATTCTGGCACTAATCATTAGAGCTAGCACTAGTATTAAAGAAAATAATGAAGTAGGTGAAATTAGTCTTTGGGACTCACATCTCTTAACTTACCCTATCCTAGTCCTCCCTTAAGAAAATATTCATAAAGGGAAAGTTTCATTTATAGGAATATTCAAAATATTTTAATATGATTTAATTACAACAGATAGAGACTGTTGCAAAAATCAAGATGGTTACTGCTTTATAACATAATTCGAGTTCAAAGTCCGTATTGTACCTTCATTCCTATTTTTCCCCTCATTTCCTTTTTCCTTTCAGATGAAATTTGTTCTAATTTTGTCTGATTCTGTAATATAAGTCATTGGCTAATTTGGTTGATATGACATTAAAACTGCACTTAAATTTAGGTAATATTAACATATTTATTAAACTATCATAGGCCAACCAGAAAAAATAATATTTGCTCAATTACCTTAATTCTGAATTATTTAAATTTGTTAATGTAAGGTTCTCTTTCTTTTTACTTTTCTTTCTTCCCCTTCACAATACAGCCCCACCCCAAATCCTTCTCTTTTCCTAATTTCAGGAGTCAGTTTAATGCTACACTGTCCTCTATATCAGAGTCCTTTCACCCCTTTTTCTGTCACTGATCATACTTTGCCAAACTGCAACGTTTGCTTACTTCCACCATTCACCTCCTTATCACTTATTTACATAATGTTAAATAGAAGGAGGAGGAGCCAAGATGGTGGAGTAGAAGGACAGACCTGCTCTAGTTCTGCTCCCATAGCCCATAAAATACCTGTAAAAATGACTGAACAAATTCTAGAGCAGCAGAAGCAGATGGAAACTAGTGATTTTATGAGAAACCAGGAAATCACAAAAGAAAACCAGAAGAATAAAAGGGTTTCTTCCTCAGCTGGCCCAGATGCTGACGTGTCAGAGACATCTGGCTGTGTTCCTGGGTTAGGCTGGTTGGGTACAACAAAAAAACGAGGGCCATGTCCAAGGTGGTTCTAGAAAGAAGCACAGCCACCATGGCTGTATCTGTTTGGGAAACTGTTCCAAATTCATCCAATGCAAACGTGAAAAAGACACAGAAATACTTGATATGGACTCCATAGTCCTGCCTGGTTACACTTCTGTATCTTCTGGGCATGGGGCATTGCTTTCCTGCTCTCCTCCTGCTCGCCCGGGGTCCTCTATGTTTTTTGTAAGCGCCATCCCTTTCTTCTTGGGGCCTCTTTCTTAAGCTGACTCCTGATGAGCATTTCAACCTCAAACTGCGCTGCTTGTGGCAGAGCTTCACCCCTCCCAGCCCAGCCTGGACCTGGGGCTGGTGGATGGATGGATGCAGGTAAGGAACCAGCGCCCGTGTTGGGAGAGGCTCTAGGACCCGCTTGGAGAGCCGCCAGGGGATGATGTCAGCCGGAGCGCTGCGCTCCCCCACCCGGACAGTCCGGCTCCTCTGGTGGGCCCGGAGCAGCCGAACCCGCCTCTCCTCCTCTGGCCGTTCTCTGCGGCCTGCTGGTTGTGGTGCATGATGCCCAGAGCAGGAAACCCCCAGGGACTGGCCGCCCGCAAAGCTCTCCCACCCAAGCACAGCCAGATGCTGGCTGCCCTCAAAGCTCACCCACCCGAGCACGTGGGCAGCCGCCTCCGGAGCCGAGCCTCGACGGTCGTCCTGGCTCACAAAGTGTGCAGTGGTGTTGCTTTCACACCCACAGAACTCAAGAACCCATCCTCACCCTCAAGAGCTGGAACCTTGCCTGCAGGAAAGTTACGGAGTGTGATTGGTCTGAGCAAAGTGGAAGTGGGGAGGTGCGGCCAGCAAGTGGAGCCGGGCCCCACTGCACCTTGCAGCCACGAGGACCTGGAAGGCGGCAGTTTTAAGTATATGTGTACAGGGGCCTCCCTGCCCTGGGAATTCAGCGAGAAAAAGGATGGCGATCATATATGTATCCTCACTCAAGTCACGCCATCATCTTGATGTCATGGTCATCTTTGAGAACAAAGGACAAACATAATATGTAGCAATGTTGATGACTTTTTAAAAATTTTACATTGTATCCTGCAACTTTGCTAAAGTTGTTAATACTTTCAAGTAGTTGTTTAGCGCTTCTCTAAGATTTTCTAAGTATAGCATCATATCATCAGCCAAGAATGATACTTTTGTTGCCTTATTGCCTATCGCAATTCTTTCAATTTCTTCTTCTTCTCTTATTGCTATACCTAACATTTCTAGTACAATTAAATAATAGACGTGATAATAGGTATCCTTGTTTCACCCCTGATAGTATTGGGAAGGCTTCTAGTTTATCCCCATTACAGATGTGGTTTTAGATTAATACTACCTATCATTTTAAGGTAAGCTCTATTCCTGTGCTCTCTAGGGTTTTTAATTTGAATGGGTGCTATATATTGACAAAGGCAGTCCAGTTGAGTTAATCATATGACTTCTGTTGATTTTGTTATTGATATGGTCAATATTAATAGCTTTCCTATTAATGAAGCAGCCCTGCATTCCTGATATAAATCCCACCTGGTAATTATGTAGGATTCTTGCGATATATTGCTGTCTTCTCTTTGCTAGTATGTTATTTAAAATTTTGCATCAATATTCATTAGGTAAAATAGTCTATAATTTTCTTTCTCTGTTTTGGCTTTTCCTTATTTAGCTATCAAGATATTTGTGTCATAAAGGGGAATTTTTTAGGACTCCTGTCTATTTTCCCAAATAGCTTGTATAGTTTGGGATTAATCGTTCTTTAAAGTTTTGGTAGAATTCACTTGTGAATCCATATGGCTCTGGGGATTTTTTTCTAAGGAAGTTCATTGATGGCTTGTTGAATATTCTCCCCCTAAGACTGCTTTATTTAAGTATTTTATTTTGTTTTCTCTTAATCTTGGTAAATTAGATTTTTGTAGATATTCATCCATTTCTTTTAGATAGTCATTTTAATTGGCATAAGACTGGGCACATTAGTTTCTAATAGTTGTCTTAATTTCCTGTTTATTGGTGTTGAGTTCACCCCTTTCATTTTTGATATTAGTAATTTAATGTTCTTCTCTTTTTTTAATCACACTAACTAATGGTTTATTTATTTTATTGTGTTTTTTCCCATAAAATCAGCTTTTACTTTTATTTATTCAATGGTTTTCTTACTTTCAATTTTATTAATCTCTCCTTTGATTTTCAGAATATTGGATTTGGTGTTTAATTGGGGATTTTTAATTTGTTCTTTTTCTAATTTTTTTTTGTTGTTGTTTTTGTTCCAATTTATTGACATGCTTTTTTCTCTATTGGTGTAAGCAATTAGAAATATAAAACTTCTGCTAAATACCACTTTAACTGCATCCAATAAATGTTGGTTAGCTGTCTCATTACTGTCATTCTCTTTAATGAAATTATTGTTTCCATGATTTGTGCTTTGACCTCTTCTTTTTTTAGGATTAGATTATTTACTTTCCATTTAATTTTTCATCTCTTTCCATTCTCCATTATTGAATGTACTTTTTATTGCATTATGATCTGAAAAAATGAATTTACTATTTCTGCTTTTCTGCATTTGGTTGTGAGGTTCTGATGTTCCAATACACGATTAATTTTTGTTTAGGTGCCAATGCTGCTGAGAAAAAGGTATATTCCTTTCAATTCCCATTCAGTTTTCTCCAGAGATCTATCATATCTAATTTTCCAGGATTTTATTCATCTCCTTAACTTCTTGTTTATTTTTTAGTTAGATTTATCTAGTTTTGAGAGGGAAAAGTTGAGGTCCCCCACTACAATAGTTTTATTATCTATTTCTTCCTGTAACTCATTCAACTTCTTAAAAAATTTAGATGCTATACCATTTGGTGCATATATTTATTATCTATATGACTTCTTTGTCGATGGAAACGTTCCTCAACATATGGTTTCCATCTTTCTCTTTTAATTAGATTTACTTTTCCTTTTGTTTTTTTTGTCTGAGACTATGATTGTTATTCCTGCTTTCTTTGCTTCAGCTGACCCATAATAAATTCTGCCAAGCCCCTAACCTTTACTCAGTGTCTCTCTGCTTTGGATGTGTTTCTTGTAAGCAATATATTGAGGGATTCTAGTTTTTAATCCATTCTGCTATTCGTTTGCCTTTCATGGGTGAGTTCATCCCTTTCAAATGTATTGTTATGAGAGCTAACTACATATTTCCCTCTATGTTATTTTTTGCTCATTTATCTCTTTTACCATCCACCCTTTCCTTCTTCACAGGTGTTTTACTTCTTATCCCCACCTTCACCAATATACCTTCCTTTTTATCAATCCCTCTTCCTCATCTGTGATTTCCATCCCTTTTTACTTCCTTATAGGGGTAAGATTGATTTCTATATCCAGCTGAGTGTGTATGATATTCCATCTTTGAGCCAATTTTGATAAGAGTAAGGTTTAAGTTTTGTCTGCTCCTACCCTCCATTTTCCCTCTCCATCATCATAACTTTTTCATGTTTTTTTTTTTAATATGGGATAATTTACCCCATTCGACCTTCTTCCAGTGCAGTTTTCTTTCTCACTCCTTTATTTTGTTTTTGGGTTATCATCCCATCAACATGACCTTATATTCATACCTCTGTCTATAAATACTCATTTCAAGTGTTCTTATAGTAACAAAATAAAGTTACAAATATTATCTTACTATATAGAAATACAAACAGTTTAACCTTACTGAATTTCTTGTTTTCTCTTTCTTGTTTCATTTTTACCTTTTAATGTTTCCCTTTGTATTTGGAAGTCATTTTTTTTTTATTCAGTTCTGATATTTTAATTAGAAATTCTTTAAAATCCTCTATTTCATTAAATATCTTTTTCCCCTGAAAGATTACATTCAGTTTTGCTGCATAGGTGATTTTTAGTTGTAATGCTAACTCCTTTGCCTTCCAGTGTATTCTAAGTCCTCCAATTCTTTAACGTGGAAGCTGCTAAATCCTGTGTAATCCTAACTAAAGTTCCACAATATTTGAATTGTTTCTTTTTGACTTCTTGCAATACTTTTTCCTTCACCTGTGAGCTCTGGAATTTGGCTGTTGTGTACCTGGGAGTTTTCATTTGGGGATTTCTCCAAGAAGGTGATTGGTGGATTCTTTCAATTTCCATTTTGCACTCTGGCTCTAATATATAATGGTAGTTTTCTTTGATAATTTCTTTTTTTTTTATTCTTTTGTTTTCAGTTTTCTTTTTTCAATATTTAATTATTTTAAGTTTTCAACATTCATTTCCACAAAATTTTGAGTTCCAAATTTTCTCTCCATCTCTCCCCTCCCCTCTTCTTAAAATGCCTTCCACCAGTGTGCCCTCCCTTCTAAAACCCCTCCCTTCCCTTATCCCCATTTTCTCTCTTGTCTTGTAGGACAAGATAAATTTCTATATCCCATTACCTGTATTTCTTATTTTCCAGTTGTATGCAAAATAATTCTCAACATTTGTTCCTAAAACTTTGGGTTCCAACTTCTCTTCCTTCCTCCCTTCTCCCCTATCCCCACTGAGAAGGCAAGCAATTCAACATAGGATATATATGTGTAGTTTTGCAAATGACTTCTATATTAGTCTTGTTGTGTAAGATTAACTATATTTCCCTCCATCATATCCTGCTTCCGCATTGCTTCTATTCTCTCTTTTGACCTTGACCCTCCCCAAGGGTGTTTACTTCTAATTGACCCCTCCTCCCATTTGACCTTGCTTCCATCATCCCCCACCTTGCCTATCCCCTTCTCCCCTACTTTCCTATAGTGTAAGATAGCTTTTCATACCAAATTGAGTGTGCATGTTATTCCTTCCTTGAGCCAAGTGTGATGACAGTAAGATTCACTTTTTCCCTCTGATAATCCCCTCTTTTCCCCTCTATTGCAAAAGCTTTTTCTTGCCATTTCTATGAGAGATAATTTGCCCCATTCCATTTCTCCCTTTCTCTTCCCAATATATTCCTCTCTCAATTTTACTTTTTTAGATATAATCCTTCCTATTCAACTCATCCTGTTTTCTCTCTCTCTCTCTCTCTCTCTCTCTCTGTGTGTGTGTGTGTGTGTGTGTGTGTGTGTGTGTGCAATCCCTCCAACTACTCAGATAGTAGAAAAGTTTCAAAAGTTACAAATATTATCTTTCCATCTAGGAATGTAAACAGTTCAACTTTAGTTGATTTCTGTGATTTAGTTGATTTAATGATTTCTCTTTGTTGTTCACCTTTTCATGCTTCTCTTCATGCTTATGTTTGAAAGTCAGATTTTCTCTTCAGCTCTGATCTTTTCATCAAGAATGCTTGAAAGTCCTCTACTTCATTGAATTACCATTTTTTCTTCTGAAGTATTATACTGAGTTTTGCTGGGTAGGTGATTCTTGGTTTCAGTCATAGTTCCTTTGACTTCTGGAATATCCTATTCCAAGCCCTTCAATCCATTAATGTAGACGCTGCCAGATCCTTTGTTATCCTGATTGTATTTCCACAATACTGAAATTGTTTCTTTCTAGCTGCTTGCAATATTTTCTTCTTGACCATTTGGCTACAATATTCCTAGGAGTTTCTCTTTTTGGATCTCTTTCAGGTGGTGATCGATAGATTCCTTGAATACTTATTTTGCCCTCTGGTCCTAGAATATAAGGGCAGTTTTCCTTGATAATTTCATGAAAGATGATGTCTAGGCTCTTTTTTTGATCATGGCTTTCAGATAGTCCCATAATTTTTAAATTGTCTCTCCTGGATCTATTTTCCAGGTCAGTAGTTTTTTCCAATGAGATATTTCACATTATCTTCCATTTTTTTTCATTCTTTTGGTTTTCTTTTGGTTCTTCAAAAAGTCATTAACTTCCATCTGTTCCATTCTAATTTTTAAAGAACTATTATCTTCAGTGAGCTTTTGAACTTCCTTTTTCATTTGGCTAATTCTGCTTTTTAAAGTATTCTTCTCCTCACTGCCTTTTTGGACTTCTTTTTCTGTTTGGGTTAGTCTATTTTTAAAGGTGTTATTTTCTTCAACATTTTTTTGGGTCTCCTTTAGCAAGCTGTTGACTCACTTTTCATGATTTTCTTGCATTGCTCTCATTTCTCTTCCCAATTTTTCCTCTACCTCTCTTATTTGATTTTCAAAATCCATTTTGAACTCTTCCATAGCCTGGGACCATTGCATATTTATTTTAGATGTTTGGGATACAGAAGCCTTGACTTCTATGTCTTTCCCTGATGGTAAGCATTGTTCTTTCTCTTCTGAAAGGATGGGAGAGACTACCAGTTCACCAAGATAGTAACCTTGTATAATCTTATTTTTCCCCTTTTTTGGGCATTTTCCCAACCATTTACTTGACTTTTTGCCTCTGTCAAGAATAGGGTATACTCTGGGGACTTGTAAGATCTCAGTTTCCTCCAAAGTGGCACAATCAAGGGAGAGGAGTTTACTCCCTGACCAGGCTTGTTGCTGAGATTCGGATCAGCTGCTCAATCCCTCCAGGGGCTTTGGACAGGGGCAGGACTGCCTGTCAGGGCTGAAATTAAGAGCAGCTCCTCAGTTCCTCCAGGGGCTTTAAGCTGAGGCTCCAACAAAGGAGGCTGCCTGCTGCCTGCCATACCCACAGCTACCACTGCTGCCTGGGGCTGGAGTGGGAGGTGGGGACTCTGCTCCTTTGTCATGGAGGTGAAAAAGCCCTGTCACTGACCTCTGAAGTGTCTTTGTAGCCTGTGGGTTGAGGGATCTCTGGAACTCCACTGCTGCAGCTGAGGAATGCACCCCCGAAGCCTCTGGTGGAAGCTTGATGTGCTGCACAGATTGCTCACTTGCCTAAGGGGGGATGCATTTTGCAAGAAGATAGGGCCTGATGGATTGTCCTAGGCCCAGAGTCCTTCCTGGTGCCCCTTGCTGTAAGGTTGGCTCTTGCTCTTGGACTTTGTTCCCCTCCTGCCCCAGTGAGGCAGATCTTTCCTGCTTGGCTTATAAACTTGCTTCCCTTCTCCACTAATCAATAATGAGGCAGTTTTCTAATTGTTTGGATAAAAATTTGTGAGGGCTTCCTCTCATCACCATCTTGGCACCAAATGTCCTTAGCAATTTTTTTCCTTTTTAATTTCAGACTCAACCTCTCTATCTCTTTACCCAGGCTAAAAGTATGGCAACCACATATTGGTCTAGTCCAAACACTGGTTGCCCTTGAAACTTTAATGTGTTCCATTTATAAGCTGGGCCAGTGTGGTTCTGTTCCAGAAGGCAATTTTCATATCTTCAAGCTTTTATCATTTGGGAATCAGTTTTGAACACATTGCTTTTGAAATACATTAGTTGCTCAGGATGAAAGCAACAGACAAATTTGTCATCTTGTTATTTTATTACAAAGTAAATGTCAACATTTCCTAGCATTAATTGTCCCATAAATTGTCATTATAATTTGTATTCCACTAATTCAGAATTTGTGATAATCTAAGCAGAGTTAGGCTATAATTGACCTTTTCATTTAGACTTGAGAGGAGTGCAGTTATTGAGCATATATATATTTTGAGATTGAAGCTTCAGTGAGGTGAGCCATTGTTTTCTTTTAAGCAATAGATATATTAATTATAAATCACTTTTTGGTTCAACCTATGATTTTATTGATACAGGGAACTTCCTGTGAAGAAATTGACCTTGTCTATAAAAATGAGCCACAATGTATTGGCTCTGGGCACCCAGTCAGCTTAGTTCACCATAGCTGGACTCAAATAATCAATCAGCCTTAGCTTCACCCAGAAGCAGTGGTTATAGATGTGTGACATCATATCATGCTCAGTAGCATGCAATATCACTGATCATCCTCTCCTGCTCAATTCTCTAGGTTTTCATGGTTCAGTTCTCTTTGTTTTCCTCCTATATATCCATGTGCTCCTCCAGTTCTCTTTTCCTGCATCTTCAATCAGGACATATAAACGAACTGTGGGTGTCCTCTAAATCTTTGTTGCAAACTCATATAAAAGCAAACACCCTGATATACACAGGAGGGACTGCTGTACATGTTCTTAAATCTACTTTTCTAAAAAGAGAGCAACTTTTGAGGGGTCAACAATCTACTTTAATAAAGCACATATATCATTGTTTAGTACAGGGGAAAAAGTCAGCACCCTGAACTTCAGAGAAAGTACAGAGAAGTAAAAATCAACAGACAGGGTTTCCAAATGTCTGACCATGAGCAACACATACATAGTTACCAGAAAGAGAAGCACCAAAATCTGGGTTTTCAAAACTGAGGTCTCCTTAGTGGCTTCTAAGAGTCTCATCTGACCAAACAAACATTTCCAACGAGTAAGCCCCAAACAAAACTTCACCTCAGAGTACACTTTTCAGAGCCAGAAGGCATCACAACCCTTGAGAACCAGTGCCTCATTAGAAATTAGCAAAAGGTGTGGGCCTTCCAACAACAACAACAACAAATCTCCCCTAATCAAGCTTCCCTTAATGTGCAGACCCATTAATGCCTGGGGAAGATCTTTAACTCTCATTAACATTACAGTCCTTTTCTTTTCTACATTATTTCATTGATGATGGTCTCATCAGCTCTTCAATAGATTTGATACATGGAATGGATACAAAACATAAGTTGAGGACTCTACTGAGGTTGCTGCCCTGAGTGACTGAGGGAATGTCATGCTCTCTACAGAAATGGAAATTTTTATTAGACAAGAAGGTTTTGAGGAAAAGATGAGTTGTTTTGAAAAGTTAAATTTAAGATGCCTTTGGGATATTCAGTTTGAGATATTTAAAAGTTTCTTGCTGATACAAAGCTAGAACTCAACAGAAAGATTAAGGCTAGAGATACAGATCTGGGAATCATCTGTATGGAGGTGATACTTAGGATCCTATACTACAACCAGTAATTTGGAGAGGAATGGATTACTAGAGAGAAAATGCAGTATTGGAAAGGATATCTAGGCATGCAGCATTATCAGGAGGAAGCAATTATTAGAAGATGGAAGGAATAAGAAAGGAAAAAGTTAAAATCAAAGCAGGTTTGTTGATTATGGAGCCAGCAGAGGGCAAAGTGGAATGGGCAGCTATATCTGGAATGGCACATTTTAGGGGGTGGGTTGAGTTGAGGGTGATGGAAATTTGAGTGTTGATGTTACGATTTGTTCCTCAATAACTTGACTGAGGGGAATAAGGCCTCATGGCCCTGAGCTCTAGGCTTCTGAGTTGTGGAGGAGAGAGCAAATGGGGCAAAAAGCTACCAAACAGGTGTGGGGTCTCTATGATGTTTATAAGCAGTTGAAGGGAGAAAGATGGAGAGGCCCAGGAGAATAAGGAGGGAAAAAAGTGACCAAAGACCAAATTTATCTACTTCAAAATTTTGTTGAGATTTGAGTTAATCAAGTGGACATAGTTAGGATATGAAAAGAATGGCTAATTTGTAGTCAAAGGACCTAGTTTCAAATATTAGCTCTACCAATTGCTCTTGTTCTTGAGCAAGTTGCTTAACTTCCCTTGACCTCATTTTCCAGAGGAAAGAAAATTCACTTAAGTCAAAGGACCCAGTTTCTCTGACAACCTTTTTTATCTTAAACAGATCACCCCTATTAGCCCTTAGTTTCTATAATCCTAAAATAAAATTATTGATTTAGATGTACTCTGCGATCCTTTCCATCTCTATCTCTGATATTATATTTTGAAACTGAGAAAGAAAAGAGGCCAATAAATCATACATAAGGATGGCTGTAGGCTACATGTTAACTTAGAAAATCACATATTAATCTTACTTATTTTTTATTGTATTTTTAAATTTTTATTTTGTTAAATATGTCCCAATTAGATTTTAATCTGGTTGGGACTGTACTTGGGAGTACGGACATATGTGGAAGGTAGGCCTTGAGTTTGATACCTCTGCTCAAGAGCTATGAACCTATAATTCTGTGATCTTATGTCATCAAGCATATGAACAACATATTGGCAGTTTCCTTCTAGATCTCTTGACATAAAAAACACCCACAGAGCGTGTGGTCAGTGCATCAGTTGTTCCTTGATCTTGCTAGGTTTATAGTCCATTGTTTTTGTCATATCACATTTATCTGTTGATAGCCTTTAAGCCTCTCACATAATTCTTCATCTATAATGCATTGTGTCCTACTCACATCTATTGTGTGCTCTCTGTTGTTAAATAAATAAATTGAGATATTATGTGGTACAATGGAAAGACTGCTGGATTTGTGTCAAAAGTCCTGAGCTAAGTTCTGTTTCTTTCTATATGAGTGACCTTGGAAAAGTAACTTAATTTCTCTGTGTCTCAGTTTCCTGATTGGCGGAATTATGGGATTGTATCAGATGCCCTTTAATATCTCTTCTTTCTTTTATGAGGTCCAAAATTATCCAGGCTACAATAAAAGAAACTGAGGCAGAGCTCCAAGACAATCTCATTTTATTAAAAGAACAATGGTCCCTTCTAGTGAAGTGAATCTTAGATTTTCCTTATGGTCTGAGATGCCTTCTCTCTCCAGGGCTTTAGTTTTACAGTGTTTGATACCCAGATGACATAGAAGAGGCAAAGGTTGATAGACCTTGCCCTTATTCCTCCAGGAAGCAGAAACAATGCATCAGCATGGGTGTTCACAGGATGGGCAAGGCAAGCATCAGCCCAATTGACTAAGTGGTCATAAGAAGTAGAAAAATAAATTGGAATATCACATCAAGACATCCTATCTACCCTGGGTTTGGTCACGGTGATTAAGCAGAAGAGTGTGGAACCAGAAGAGAACCTCCTCTCACCTGTATTGGCTTTGGTCCTAGAGGCTGAAAGCAGAGAGGTCCTCCAGTTAGCATTCTTGTGGTTAGGCAAGTGAACTTTATTATGCCTTGGAGTTAAAAGTTTGGGGTCTATTATAAGAAAGAATCTATCTTATCTAATTTGTCCCAAATATATGTAATTCCTATATTAATATTTGATTAGACTATTAATAGATAATTATAACACTCCTGAAAAATACTTACTGGAATAAAGTCATAAATCATTCCTCTCATTTTCAGATTATCATCTGTGGTATTCAGTTCTATAGTGAAAGAGCAATATCTATGGCAGCAAAATAAAAAATGTTTTTCATCCATATCTTCAGAGAGAGGACTGGACTGTACTCTACAGTTCAGTCAATGTTTGTTTTAATTAACTGCAATGTGAAAACTTCTGGAGGGAGGTGTTTTTTTTTTTATCTGAATACTGCATGGTGAACAAGTTAATGTAGGAATTTTGGAGATCTCTGCTTTCCAGGCCCACCCCATGCTTATAGCTTTCCATACGTTCCAAACTTGTAGCAAGACTGACGTGAAATTGAAAGAATTTTATTTAAACCCTTGAGGATAATGGTTTGCTTTAGTAACCTGATGCAGATCTGAACTTGGTGCTGATTGAACCGAATCTGAAAAACTTGAAATGATTTCTCAGAATCATTGTCAAAAAGCTTTGAAAAAAAATGACTAACCAGAAATGAAATTGCTGTATCATTCTCTTGCTTTTAATGTTATTGGTGGTCTGTTAAGCAAAAGGACACTAGCCTGTCTTTTCTTTTTTATCCTTTCTATCCCTTAGGGGACACTTGTTTGTTAAAGTGACTGGCAACTAGGCCTTCCAAGAAATTTCATTTGGAAAGGTTAGGTCAGAAAATACAAGCTGTTCTGAGCTCAGATCCTAGCCATAAGACAAAGTTACTTGCACCTGAATTATGTAGAGGCTCTTTAATCAAGCCCCCAAATAATATTGCCTTTATAAATCAGACCAAAATATTAAGGCCATATAGCCTTCATGCTTCAATGCCCTAAGCAACAGACGGGAAAATGACAAACAAGTCCATAAACCTAAGGTTTCTTTGTAAGACCTCTATCCCAATGGCTATCTGTGAACTGTTCATCAATGTGCAAACATTTGGAGCAATGTTTAGTTAATATTATTTTGTATGACAGTGAAGTTCAGATATCAGTAAAATGTCTGGCATCCTTTAACTGCATATGGTTCATATCCCAATTAAAGGTAATTTCTTTAACATCATTCTGGTTTTATAGTCTCAAGCCTTCTGCAAAGGAAGCTAGAGCTTTTTGAAGATAGTAATTATCTGTGGAAATGGAAATAATCTGAGTGGGTTTTAATTGTCATACTATTAAATAATACTCATTTGGCTAAATGATTTGCATTCTGATGAGGCTAGGAGACTCCAGAACTAGATCCCTGGCTTCTCCTCATTTCAGTCCTTTCCAGTGACTTACTTAATTAAATCACTTGAAATAACACCTCTAGATTAATGACAACTATTCATAGTTGCAGTTGTGTTCAGTTCTTCTTTCCTTTGCTATCACTAGCTCTGACCCGTATTCACCACCAGCTCATGAGAACAGTAATGTCCAGAGGGTCAGCACTCTGAAAGAACTGGGATAGATGGCCAGAGGAGAGGGGCTGGTAATCGGTGGTGATCAGAGGGAGGAGATAGGGGAAGAAAGGAAGCCACACAAAGAGAATGATGACCAGAAAAAACCAAGAAGGGCTTGTGAGATTTGGGCCATTTTCTCAACAAATCCTGTCTAAAGTTCCATTATCCATGCCTTTGTGACCTTTGGGCAGAAAGTAGGAGAGCAAGACAAAGATTGATTCTGCCCATCTATTTAACAGACATTTATTTATTAACCGCTTTTGTTGTTATTTAGTCATTTCCTGTTAAGTCAGGGTCTTGGTGATGCCTTTTGTGGTTTTCTTGGCAAAGGTACTGGAGTGGTGGGCCATTTCCTTCTCCAGTTCATTTTACAGGTGAGGAAAAGAGGAACTGGAGGCAGAGAGGTAAGTGACTTGCCCAGAATTACACATCTAGTATCTGAAGCTGAATTTGAACTCAGAAAGAGTATTCCAGACTCTAGATCTGGTGCTATATTCACTGTGCCACCTGTCTGCCCTTAAGGTTACTTATGGCTACAATGAAACATACCTATCACGGTCAGCTTTGCAGCAATCAAAATGTAAGTGAGCAGGTTAGTAAATGCACAAAGTAGCAAAGGATAGATTTGACTTTGAGGGAGGGGATTTATTGACCATTATCCTGGTAAACTGACATCTCACTGATAGTAGCACAGTGGTACATTGTGGAAAATAGTGCCACCCACTAGACTTCTGCAAAAGAGGTCAGCAGAGGGTTTGTGAAGCATTTTGCTTTTTTTAAATGCAAATTTCTGTTAAAAATTCACTTTGGGGAGAAATGTTCCCCAAAGTGAGCTGAAACTCATTTCCTCATTCTAATAAATCATTTTATGCCCTTAATATAGCCTCATACTTCATGAATTCCAAACCTCTGGATCGTGCAAGATAAATCAATATTGACTTATAGATGTAAGACCTTCTCTGAGTTTTACTACTAACTTTAGGGTAATGCCGGAGAAGCATTTTACTACCTCTTAGGTTCCTCCCTGGGAAAATCCAAGTTTTGTATTCCTGATAATGCTCAGGAAGATAAACTGATAGAGGTTGCAAAGTCCTTTTCCTGCATAAAATGCATTATAAATAAAAGTGACTTTGGTAATTTTGTTTTAGTTTCTTTGGGTCACAACATTGGCATTCCTTCACTTTTGGGACCCACTGAGTTAAAGGTTTGATTCTGATTTGAATTCTGAGAAACCAAACTGGAAAGTTCAATGACTCAATAAGTACAGTGGTGAAGCCCAAATAAATCATTGCAATTTGCATTTCAGTTTTGCCACATGAGACTGAACTGGAATGAGTTCACTTGGCATGAATCGAGTTGGGTTAGGGGAGACTCAGGCAACTTTAAAGTTCCCAAACAGATATTAATTATAAAATGAGCTGAAATTAGAACATTTGCATTATTTCGGCATTTATTGAGAGGGAGCTATTTGCTCCACTGTTCCCTGCATATCTTGTTGCAAAATTATAATCAATACCCCATATGGAAATGAAAACAAGTATGATACTGTGGAAGGAATTAGAAGTGGTTGTTGTCAGATGTTTTTCAGTCATGTGTGACTCTTCATGACCCCATTTGGGGTTTTCTTGGCAAAGGTACTGGAGTGGTTTGCCATTTCTTTCTCCAGCACATTGTACAGATGAAGAAACTGAGGCAGGAAGAATTGATTTGCCCAGGGTCACACAGCTAGTGTCTGAGGTCAGATTTGAACACAAGAAAATCAATCTTTCTGACTCAAGGTCTAGTCCTCTATTCACTGTGCCATCTAGCTGCCCTTAGGGAGTTAGAGGACTTGAGTTCAAATCCCAGCTCTTCTACTAAGGTTACTATCACCTTGTTTAAATCTCTGGGCCTCAGTTCCTCCTCAGTTTCTGGAGAGAAAGGGAGAGGAAAGGAACATTTATTAAGCAGCTACTGTTTGCCAGGCACTGGGTTAAGCACTTAGGAATATTATCACATTTGATTGAGTTGAAGTAGAAGATTTCTTCAGTATCTTTAAATTCTAAACATTATCATTTTGAGTCATTTATTCTAATAAACATGAGGAAACTGAGGCCCAGGGAATTTACATGAATTGTTCCGATATTCTGTGAAACATTGTCCAGGAAGTTAGATTAATGATTGCTTGCATTCTCCTATTAGACAAAAGATCACCTTCTCCCATTTTCTACAAACTTCCTTAAAATCCTTGCACACAGCCCAAGCAACGGGGAGCTCTCCTGGTAACAAATTAACAGGAGTGATGTATTTCAGGCAGGTTGGTATTAGGACTGCTTTTAGATATGATCGCCAGCATTCAGCTATGAATAAGGACTTTGTAAAGAGGGATTCCAGAGAGAACATGAGATTTTCCTTCTAATCTGATGGACCGATACAAGAGCACAGTTTATGGCTGCATATTTCAAACCTTGATCAGCTGGAAAGCCTGAGTCTCGGCACAAACATAAACACAGGTCATAAATTAGCCACAAACAGGGCACTACACCATTCAGAACTGTGGGCCCCACCGAAATTTACAGGCTGTTTGCGGAGACTCTGCTTCTAATGGTTGTATAAAATATTCCAGCCAACTAGTAAAGGAAGTATTCTGAATGATTGAAAAATACTGTAGCTGACTGCTCTGATTAACGATGGATAAATTACTGTTAATGCTTCTAATAAATGTCACAGACTGTATTTCATCGAACAGAGGCTTTGTATGGGCTCCATTCATTTAGAAGTTGAGAAAGAAACAATGCCTAATTAATCACTGAGAATTTTGAGATGCTGCTTCAAATTTGTAATGAAAACAAGGAGCAGCCCTGGAGACGCTACAAAGGGAAGCCAACCATGCCCTCTTCCCTGCTCGGCACTGGTCCTGAGTGGCATTTTCATTAGCTCTTTGGCGATGCCCTTCTTAGCACACAATCTGTACTGTCTTTCAGCACTCATCTTCTCTCACTATCACTCTCCTCCTGGGGTCACCTTGACCACTGATGGTCTTTTTCAAACTCTTCGGGATTCTGAGCCTCAGATGGTACCACACGTGTGTGTTCATATGGTGAGCTTCAGGAGGATGCCAGATTTAGGGTACTAACCTTAAGCATTATCTAAATTAATAAGAGAGGTTGTGTGGTGTCACAGGAATATTCAAGCTAGAGACAGGGAACCTGGTTTGAATCCACACTTTATCAGAGTGATCCTGACCACAATGGTCTTTTTGGTTTGTTTGTTATAATCAAAAAGCAAAATGTTTTGCAAACTCACTGTTAACCTCATTGGAAGTAGTTAGAGTGATGGGTCTAGAGTCTGAATGATCTGAGTTCAAATCTACCTTCAGTCACTTGGCTAGTTGTGTGACCAGTGTTCATGACCAAGTCAGTTTCCTTATCTAGAAGTAAGAATAATACCTCCTCATCCCGTTACAAGAATAAAATGACATACTATTTGTAAGACACTTTGTAAGCCTTCCAAAGAATGACTTAGTAGATAGAGCACTGTGCCTAGAGTCAGGAAGACCTGAGTTCCAATCCAGCCTCAAATGCTTACTACTCTGTGACCCTGGACAAATCACTTGATTTCTGTTTGCCTTAATCCAAGGGAGAAAGAAATGGCAAACTGCTTTGGTATCTTTGCCAAGACAATTCCATGACTCTCCACAAAGAGTCAGACACAACTGAGTGACTGAACAAAAACAAACCTTAAAATATAAATGCTGGTAATTACTATTTTCCTGAAGGAGCCATATAATGTCTCAACCTCAGTTTCCTCAATGCATAATAATATTTGCACTACCTAATCCTGAAGCTTCATTGATAGTGTGTGTAAGTAGTATATAATTGCCTCATAAATTCTGTGTTTAAGTAATAGAAACATTTCTGCCTCGGGATTTTTTTTTGTCTGCACCTATGATTTTATTAGCATAGGAAGTCCTACAATGAGAAAATTTCTGCATTCAATACAAAACAGCGATGCTTAGAACAGTTAGTTTCCACACTCAAACCGTTTTAAACCATGAGGATATCAAACGGAATATATAAACTACAAATAATGTAGGTAAATAAGCAACCCCCCCACAAAAAAGCAAAGGGAGACACAAAGAAAACAGTTTGGTTATGCAGTGCTAACATTAACATATCCTAAAAACAAAGCATACCTGAGTTCCATAGTTTTTTTATACAACTTTCTTTCCAGTTTTGGGTTGGGGTTTTTTTGTGGGGTTTTATGGTATCTTGAAATGTGTTTTTTTATTGTGTAATGAATGTTAAGTTCACAGGTTTTAGGACTTTAGGTACTTCATAATAAATTATTTTTAATTAAAATTTGCCTTTCTAAACCAAAGAGATCTATAATTTTTCACTCATGATAAAGCAGCATGTTTTACTTGCTTCAGATTTCCTCACAAGACTTATGCCTGGTTTAATGGTGACATTTCAGACTGCCCCAAAGGGATCTGACAGCCACAAGTCTGACAGTAGATCCATTAGCTCAGCATTAAGTCTGGGTGTGAGTATCTGCAGTTCTACGATGTATGAAAGAAGGGATTATTTATGGTGTTTTGGTTGTTAATTTGTTTTATTCATTATCTCTATTCCTGTTGGGAAGAAGTGGGGATTTTTTGGGGGAATAGCAAAAGTGTCTTGATTGATATTGAAGAATTGCATCTCCAAATCATGGAGTAATCCAACCTGTTTTACTCTACTGAAATTTTGTGATACGTAGTTCTCTCTCACCAAAGAACCAGAAATGTGGCTATATGGATTCTTGATTTTAATACAAAAATATTTCTTGACATTGGTATAACCATTTCTATATCAGAAGAGAGATGAAATACCTTTAAGAGTATAGGAAGAAGAGGGGAAAACAAGGAAAATACCCACACAAATTAACTTGTCAAGTAATTGACAGCCTCCCATCCTGAAAATGCTCTTATAAAGTGTCCCTAACTTGAAGATCTATTATCTTGTGATAAATAGAGAGACGGGTGTGTATGTGTGTGTGTGTGCGTGTGTGTGTGTGTGTGTGTGTGTTCATCCTTCTTTGCCAAAGAAGACCATGCCATCAGAGAAATGATGACATCACTTGCACTTGACTTTGTTTTGAGTGAGGGAGGGCTGTGCAGGTTACCAGCCTCACTTCTCCTCCAGAGCCATCTGAATCCAGTGACCAGATATTCATCAGGATGACTAGAGATGACTGGGGTTAAGTGACTTGCCCAAGGTCACACAGCTAGTGAGTGTCAGGTCCTCCTGACTCCTGCACTGGTGCTCTATCCACTGCACCATCTAGCTGCCCAGAGAGACAAGTAGGTAGACAGGGAAGGAGGAGGAAAGTAGATCAATTCTTATTATTGTCCAGTTGTTTTTCAGTAATGTTTGATCCTCTGTGACTCCATCAGGGGTTTTCTTGGCAAATATACTGGAGTGATTTGCCATTTCCTTCTCCAGCCTTTTTTATAGATGAAGAAACTGAAGCAGAGTTAAGTGACTTGCCCAGAGTCACACAGCTAGTAAATACCTGAGGCCAGATTTGAACTTGGAAAGACAGGCCTAGAACTCTACCAAAAAAAACTCTATCCCCTCACCTCTCCTCTTCCCCCACCCCATCCCATGCACATACTCATTGTAATGAGTAATCATAATGAAAAAGATACAGTTCGTGTTTTCTATGGAGAGGTCAGGTGAAATCATTAGTGCCTAGCACAGTGCCTGGCACAGGCTCTTAAATGTCTGTGGATTGATTGAGTCCTCCCCTGTGGGAAAGCCTTAACTGTGTCGGAACATTTAAAGGTGATAACTTGCATAGCCAGGCAGTTTTCTGTTCCAGGCACTGTTTAGTAAATTGTATTCATGGATGAGCACTTGACATTCTAGAGTATATTCTATCCACCCTGACTCAGTCAACGGAACAAACTCATTACCTGACAATTTACCTTTTATAGAGAAATCCATAAATCACACAACTCACCAGCCAGGATTTTACCTTTTACGAGCTCAGTTTCTTAGAACTGTGTGGGGGAAGAACAAAGCACAACTGAGGGAATTTCACCTCTGTTTCATTCACTCTTTCTGTCAATCAGGAAGGACTTTCCGCTTTCTGCTAAGAGAATGTATGGGGAGGGGTCCCTTTTAGAGGAACAGCTACTGGAAAGAATTGTCTTATCCGCTGAACCATTTGGAAGGAAGGTGTTATGGGATACCTCCAGTAAGTTGGAGTAAATGAACCCCGAGAACCACCAAACGTACCGAGAACCGACTGGCCACATGCTTCCAAAATCACATTAGGCAAAAGATACCCATTCCAGCATGGCTGATATCAGAGTTTCCAGAGAGTGCGAAAAAGTAGTTCCATGATGATTTGTTGATGCTCGTGATATCTGCCCTCTAAACTATTAAACATGAAATTATTTAGGTATCAAAAATACAACCTGCAGCAACTTTTTGGCTTGGGAAAGAGACTGAATTTTCTGTTTCAATATGAAACTAGATTTAAGTTCTGTCTTGCTTCAAAATTCTTCTTGACCATGTCCTTTTATTTTTTGGGGATTTTATTATTGGGTCTCCCAGGCAAGCATTTACAGCAACTGTGAATATATTTTAAGGTCCAAAATAATGGTGGCTAAATTGCTTTGGGAAATTCTATCACTATTATTTGTCTTCAGAATCACATGATTATAGTGGGAAAGAATCTGTTCACACTTGCAGTAATGAGCAAAGACAGGCACCTAACCAGGTAAATGAGTATCAGCTTAGTCTAAAAACTAAGTGTCCAATAGAAGCATGTGACTTCGAATTCATTCACACATTACTCTCCATTCTCTTTAAAGAGTCACTTGGTTTGACTTTGATGGGGCAATTTATTTGAGGTATAATTCTTATAAAAATATTAAAAAGAGAACAAATACCTTATAAAATGATAGACCCTGAAAATGTATTAGTTCCTTACAGATCCTCTCTTTGAAGGAAGGAGCCCAGGGCAGATATCTCATCTCATCTCATCATTTCCCACCTGACTGCTCTTCTAGATTTCATCATGGTCTCTAGGAACTCGTGATCTTGCAAGATCACGTCAACTTTCAAGCTCACACCTCCTTAGTACTCCTCTCTTGCCCCTCCCCCCTTTCAGATTGGAGAGGGTGGGGAATGGGTGTAGAGATCTCCTTCCATCTCTTCCATTTAAGGAGGATGTCAAGGGCCACCATGTATGACCATCTCATAATTTCTCACCTGGCTGCATTCCTCTTGACTTGTCATTTTCCCTCCCCAGGGACTTCCCATCTATACCCATTCTCAGTTTCTTTGTATGTATTATCTTCCCTGTGCTTTCTTTCAGAGTGGGGACTGTGTTTACCTTTTTTAGTATCCCTAGCTCAGTCCCTAACACATAGAAGATGATTAATAAATTCTTATCGACTAATTCTATATTGACTATTAACTAATTTTGTCTAAATCTGTTATTTCATTGGTACATAAAACTTATGCTTAGATAACTCCTTCAGCCAATATAGATCAGCAACTCATATAATGCTAGAAAATATTAATCACTGGAAAGTAAGTCATGAGACAAGAGGTGGCACTCTGTCATATAATACTGAGTTAAGTTAAAGGTTTTGTAAGATAACAGCAAAGCAACACCACAAGATAATTTGACTTGAAAAAAAATGTTGACCTATCATGGCTCCCACTTATGAAATAAATATCTCTGACAACCTTATGGTGATAAATTTATAGCACAGGTAATTACTACAGAATATTTTCCCCTTCTGGTAGTGGCCAATTAAAGCTAATTCAACAACTATTTGTTAAATATCTATTATGAGAGAGGTAATAGGTAATCATCTGGGACTGGGGGTACAAAGGTGAATCAAGATACAATCCCTGCCTTCAAGGAACTTATATTCTAGTATGAAAAATAATATGTCCCATGAATTATAAGACCAAGTATACAATGAGAAGTGCATAGGAAAGGCACAATGGAGTGGCAAGGACCATTCAAGCACTTGGGAGGTTATTTATGCCTGAAATCATTCTAGAAGACATTTCTGAAGGCAGTGAGCCTTGAAGGTGAGAAGTGAGGGAAGCTTTGAAGGAAGGAGAGTAAAGGAGAATAAAGGGAGAGGATAATATTTTGAAGAGATAACAGGATCAAGATAAGGTCTTTTAAAGATGGGAAATGTGTGAGTAAAATAATAAAAATTATTGTCATAGTTTTTGTATGAGATTGAAGTTTTACAAAGTGCTTTACGTGCTTTATCTCTTAGGCAGAAGAGAAGGAGACAGCACAAGGGGAGAGATGAAGATGTACTTCTAGTGGTAAAGAAAGTATAATACTAGCCAAGACAAGTAATGAAGAAGTATAGTAGAAGGGGCAGTGTCACTACAGTGTGAGGGCAGACTGAGGAGGAGGCCAGGATGAGACATTCCTGGGCATTTGGATACTGTGACCCCTGGGGCTAACTAGCTCCTCTACTCTTTAAGCTTTTACTGTAACGTGACATCCTAAAATACTTACTTGTTGTGGATAGCAGAATTGGAGAGTAGAGGCTTCTGATATTAAATACATTTAAATGTATAAAACATAATATTAAAAGAGTTCCTTTTGTATTCTCTGCATCGTTTTAAAAATTTACAAATAAATTTTATTACTCTTTTATTTTTTACATTACCAAAACCTCACCTATTGCCCCTATCCTTTCCCTTTCCTAGTCATCTCATGGGATGGGAGGTGAATAGGTCTAAGCTAATTACATAATGAACAGAAAACACCTGATTTTCATGCTGTACTCTCTCTACAAAGTCAAGTTCAAGTCATGTCATCATTTTCATGATGTCATGGTCCTATTTGAAAAAGGATAAACACAAGACTATGCCAAGTGATGTTTTCCATCATCATCACCACCATCACCACCACCACCATCATCATCATCATCATCATCATTGCTGTTTTGTTAATAATGATGTAAAGTATAATTAAGTTAAATCTACATGCATTTAAGCACCTACTATGTGCCTGCCACTCTGCTAAGTGACAAGGCTACAAAGAAAGCCAAAAACCAAGTAGCTCATAATCTGATGAAGGAGACAACATGCAAACACCTGCATACAACCGAGACACCGATAAAATAAATTGAAAATAGTCTCAGAGAAGAATCATGAACATTAAAAGGTTCCTGGAAAGGGTTCTTGCAGAAGGTGGTATTTTGGCTAAGAATTAAAGAAAGCAAGGGAAATCAAGCAGTGTAGACAAAGAGAATATTTCAAGGAGGACAGCCAATGAAAAGATAGGAGATGAAATGTCATCTGGGAGGAAAAGCAAGGAGGCCATGATCAGGAGCTTCATACTTCAGGAGGAGATTAAACCAATCAATGACCTTTGAGACCCTTCCAACTCTGAAATTTTGTGATTTTAGGACTATCTGGTTTGCTTTTGAGATCTGAATTTCAATTCAGGTTTTTCAGTAGTATGATTTTTAGTTGCATTCTCAACTCTGAAGTAGTTTGTTGAGTGTTTTTCAAAATGTAAATGTATATTAATCATGTAAGCATTCCTATTTCCTCTTCCTAAAATTGAATAACCTTATTAATAATTCTATTTAGAAAATTTTCATGAGAAGACTACAAATTATATGATGAGGAAGTTCCTGCATTCAAAAGTAAATCACAAACACCATGCTAAGTGCAATTTAAGATCCTCGATAGAAAAACCTAAAAATGAAGGGAAAATATAATGATGATGATGGAGGTAAGCATTCAGTAAGAATTACAAGCAGGTTGTTTATTTTTATAAATTTCCATGAAATCTGAGAGGAAAGGAATGAAGGGCACACCTTTGCTTCCTCCACAACTTGAAACAAAACACCGAGTTTTGAGGGGTCTCTATAATCTTATATTTCAATGGATCTCACCAATGTAAAGACTTTCTCCAGTGCTGCAGGTATAATCCCATATATGAATATCTCAGCATCTATAAGGAATAAGATAAGGAAAATAATACTAATGAACCCCTCTTCCATTTGGACACTGTGCATTGTAGTGTTTGAAAGTGGCAGGGATATTTATCAGGCATACGGCTCTCTGTTCAGAACCTTGCTTAACGTGGGGAGTCAGAGAAACATTGAACACACCGTTGCTGTAGTTGTAGTTATCAAGGAATGTTTCATCATTTTAATATGCATAGGAGACCCCTCTTTGGAGGAGAGTGCTTAAAGCTCAATTTGGTGAAACCAAACTAAATTCTTGCTCAAAAAAACCCAAGAATTCAATGAACATAAATGTATCAAGAACCTTGTGTCTTCTTTGCCTTCCAATAAACTGTAATTATGAAGACAAGAGGTGTAGGATTTCTGTATACCATAGAATATCATCTGCAAACATCTCCTCATCCTCTTTACATTAACAATTTGATTGAAAGTATGTAGATTTCAAAGTTTTTTTAGAGGTGAGAAAGTAACCATAAAATTAATGTTATTGATGGATTGTTGATGACCTCACAATTTCTCTATTTTTTGAGTACTGTATTTCACTGAATAATCATCACCACTGCATAATTGTAACACCCTGTTGTTTTTTTTTTCAGTCCAAAACTTGGTTTATAACCTTGCATGACATAATCATTGCGTGGTATAATTCTGTTTGTCACACTACTTAAAAGGTAAAAAATGTAGCAATGTCATATGGATACACATCTAGCCATAAGCCTAGAATTCTCAGCACACACACATTGTCAGTATTCAGTTTTAATGTATAGACATGAGTACTCCATGGATCTTCATCCTGCACAAAAGACAGATTAATAATAAGTGATTTTTAGTTAATACCGACACAATTTTTTAAGCTTCTAATAAAGACCACACTCCACTTTTTTGCAAAAAAATTACTGTGTACACTCAGTACCCAACATAACGTACTACACAGAGTAAGCACTTAGCATCTTGAACTGAAAAACAGAAAAAAGACAGAGTATGCAGCTCTTCAATATCTATGATTTTAATTTGATTCCTCAACAACCTGTGAAATGAGGAGCGTTAGCCTTATTTTCTGGATTTTATTGGTGAGAATACTTAAGCTCACAAAAACTAAAATTGATGAAGACCATATAGCTAATGGTGACAGAACTCCTGCCTGGCAGATACAATCACAGAATCTCAAATTCTTCTTTTAACTTAGTCTTTAAATTCTAGAAACACTAAGACGTATCTCTGTCGCATATCTTTGAGTAGTATATGGATGTGAATTCTAAACCTGGAATGAGACAGCTATCATAGAAGGAAATTTAGTATATTCTGAGTGTTATCTTTGTCAATTATGTCATTTGCTACTCATTCAAATAGATTTCATATATAAGCAGATTCATAAAAGTTCTTTAAAATATCATTCTTTATATCACCCCCTATTCATTTCCTATTCATTATTGCCTCAAAGGAACTGACATTGAGGAAAAGAAAGATAGGAAGATTGGGAGTATGGGGTAGATGGAACTTTTAGAAATAGCATTATTCATTACTGGCAGCATATGTTTAGAACTGAAGGGTGATGTAATTTATGATGCATACTTTTTGCAGCTAAATTCTTCATACTGTTCAGATCAGAAATGTAAGACCCTCTTTTTACATCACAGATTATTTATTCCACATGGCCAATGCCTCCTGCCACATTTTTTTTTGTATGAAATAGCAGACTCTACTAATTGCTACTTAATGCTGACATCTCTGGGTACAAACTCTATTTTCTCACATGCAGGTAACTTCTCAAAGGAAATGAGCAAGGAAAAAAAATGGTTGCATTTTGATTAATTTCCAAAGAAATTTGTTCTTTTTACCACAGATTCAGGAAAACCACAATCTCAGAACTAAATATGAGAGGGAATCCAGTTTCCCGAAGTATTTATTCCATGACAAGAGGGAAGTGATTCCCACAATTTTCAAAGATTTCATATGTTACTGTTTTGGCATATTTGACCATTTGTGTTCTCACAGCTCCTTCCTCCATCCTAATCCACAAGTGCTAAGGATTAAGAGAGAGAAAAGGAGCAAAGATGTTTCTGAGGTATCAAACCTGAGTAACCAAAAAATGTTGGTCAGAGAAGTTTAGGGAAGTCATGAAGTGGGAATCAGCTTTGGAGAGCAGGTAATAGAGTTTACTATTAGGCAAATTTGATCTGAAATAACTGAAATAATCTGAAATAAACTCACATAAATCATTGTTGTTGAAAAAAACTAAGTAGAAATATCCAGCAGATAGTTGTAGGTATCTATTTCTCTAAGTAGAGAGTAAACTTCATGAAGACACTGACTTTTTTCTTTATATTCCCCAATGCCTAGCAGCATTTCATTCATAGTAAATATTTAATAAATGTTTGTTGAATCAAATTGAATGCAATGTAGAACTAGCATTCTAAAGATAGGTCAGAACTGGAACTACACATCTGAGAGTCATAAATAAAGCCATGAAGATGTGTATAAATTCTCAGAAAAGTGTTGTATCGAGAAAGGCAAATAAAGCCCCTTGGATGAAACCCATAATTAGAGGATGGGAGAAGGAATATGACCCAGAAAAGAAGAAATAGGAGAGGTTCATTGGAAAGAATCATTGGAGAAGCTGGGGAGTATAGCATCATGGGGATACAGAAGATAAAAATTCAGGAGGGGGAAATAGTCATCACTGTCAGATGCAACTGAGAAGTCAAAGACAGTGACTGAGACAAAGCCAATGGATTGCTGAAATAGTTCATATTCATTCTGGATGGCCAGTGTACTACAGTGGATTAGCCCTGGCTCAAGAGGCAGAGGACCTTGGTTCACATTCCACCTCTTATTCTTAATAATGAATGACCTTGGATAAGTTATTAACTTGCCTGTATTTTAATAGTACTTTGTTCTCTCAACTGCAAAATGAAAGTTTGTACTAGATGGCCCCTGTGGACTTTTCCACTTCTTGATCTATGCTCTTACGATTGAATACCACCACCTAAATGGTCCATCTTATATTTATACCGTATCTCAGGCTATTTGCTCATGCTGACTTCCTGTAAGTGTCCATTTGTCTACACTGTCTATTGTAATTTAAAACATATAATTGGTTTAAGTATAAATCTAAAGTTTACTGTTGTGGCCCATGTCACACACACATTCTCTGTGAGGTAACTCAAGGCTCACATAGTGTGGGTGCAATCTTGGTGACTGACACAAAAAAAATCATTTTCCTGCTTTGGCTTAATATTCCCACATCTTGAAAATTTTCTGAATGTACCTTAACTGGCACCCAAGTTTCCTTAAATGTAGACATAAATTTTTCTACCTTATTATCTCAATAGATGCAGAAAAAGCTGTTGACAAAATACAACACCTATTCCTGTTAAAAATATTAGAGAGTTTATGACTAAATGGAATCTTCCTTGAAATAATAAGTAGCATCTACCTAAAACCATAAGCAAGCATTATATGTAATGGCGATAAGCTAGAAGCATTTCCATTAAAATCAGGTGTGAAAAAGAATGTCCATTTTCATCACTGTTATTCAATATGGTACTAGAAACATTAGCTTTAGCAATAAGAGAAGAAAAAGAAATGGAATTGGAGTAGGGAAAGAAGAAACTAGGTTATCACTCTTTACAGATGATATGATGATATACTTAGAGAATCCTAGAGAATCAAGTAAAAGAACTACTTTAGCAAAGCAGCAGGACATAAAATAAACTCACATAAATCATCAGCCTTTTTATATATTACTAACAAAGCCCAACAGTAAGAGAAAGAAAGAGAAACTCTATTTCAAGTTACGGTAGACATTATGAAATATTAGGGAGTCTACCTGCCAAAACAAACCCAGAAACTATCTGAACACAATTACAAAACACTTTTCACATGAATAAAATCAGATCTAAATAATTGGAAAAACATAATGAAAATGACGGTTCTACCTAAATTAATTAATTCAGTGCCATACCAATAAAACTACCAGAAACTTGTTTTGTAGAGCTAGAAAAAATAACAACAGAATTCATCTAGAAGAAAAAAAGGTCCAGAATATCAAAGGAATCAATGAAAAAAAAATGCTAGTGAAAGTGGCCTAGCCATACCAGATCTTAAATTGTATTATAAAGGAGCAATTATCAAAACTACTTGGTACTGGCTAAGAAATAGAGGGGTGGATCAATGGAACAGTTTAGGTACACAAGACATAGTAGTCAACAACTATAGTAATCTACTGTTTGATAAATCCATAGACCTCAGCATCTGGGATAAGAACTCTCCATTTGACAAAAACTGCTGGGAACACTGGAAAATAGTATGGCAGCAACTGGGCATACATCGTCTTACACAGCATACCAAAATGAAGTCCAAATGTGTATACAATTTAGATATAAAGACTGATGCTATAAGCAAATTAGGAGAACAAGGAATAGTTTGTCAGATTTATGAAGAACAGAGGAATTTATTACCTAACAAGAGATTGAGAATGTGATGAAATGAATGCAAAATGGATAATTTTGATTAGATGAAATTTAAAAGTTTTTGCACAAACAAAACCAATGTAACCAAGGTTAGGAGGGAAGAGAAAACTGGGAGAGAACCAGTATCTGTGATAAAGGCCTTGTTTCTAAAAATATAGAGAACTGAGTCAAAATCATAACAATACAAGTCATTCCCCATTTAATAAATCAAAGGATATGAACAGGCAGTTTTCAGAGGAAGAAATTAAAGCTATCTGTAGTCATATGAAAAATGCTTTAAATCACTATTGATTAGAGAAATACAAATTGAAACAACTCTGAGGCACCATATCACACCTATCAGATTAGCTAACATGACATAACAGAAAAATGATAAATGCTGGAGAAGATGTGAGAAAATTGGAACACTAATTCATTGTTAGTGGAGTTGTGAACTGATTCTACCATTCTGGAGAGCAATTTGGAATTGTGCCAAAAGGGCTATAGAAATGTGCATGCCTTTTGACCCAGCAATACCACTTTTAGGGCTATATCCCAAAGTAATCACAGAAATGGGAAAAGGATCCACGTGTGCAAAAATATTTATAGCAGCTCTTTTTGTGGTGTCCAAGAATTGGAAATTAAGGAGATGCTCATCATTTGGGGAATGAATGAATAAGTTGTGGTATATGAATATAATAGATTACTATTTTGCTGTAAGAAATGATTGAAAAAGAGGACTTCTGAAAAACCTGGAAAGATTTATAGGAACTGATGCCGAGTGGAGTGAGCAGAACCAGTAGAATGTTGTACAAAGTAATAGGCAGATTGTTTGATGACTGGCTTTGATAGACTTAGCTCTTCTCAGCAGTGCAAAGACCTAAACCAACTCCAAAAGACTCACAGTGGAAGATGACATCCACATTCAGAAAAACACTATGGAGTCTGAATGCGGATCAAAGCATACTACTTAATCTCTTTTTTGTTTTGCTTTTCTTTTTTTTCTTTTCCATGGTTTCTCCCATTAGTTCTAATTCTTCTATACAACATGACTAATGTGAAAATATGTTTAAGAAGAACGTATATGTAGAGCCTATATCAGATGGCATCCCATCTTGAGGAGCGGGGAGAGGAAGGAGGTGGAGAAAATTTTTTAAAAAATTATGGAAGCAAATGTTGAAAACTAAAAAAAAAGTTATAAAAATTAAGAATAAATAGATTTCTCCAGCTCTAAACAATCACTCAAAGTATTCAAGGCATATAGGCAAATGTGTATTGGATAGGGCACCCCTTATTTCTCCCTGAGAAAAAGAAGATACAAAAGATTCATAAGAATCAATAAAGTCATAGAAAATATATAGAGAATTCAAAAGGCTTGAAAGAGTAGAGCCTTGAAATAAGTAGAGCCTGAAAACACTACAAAACATTCAAAATGCTCTTCTTAGAAAGAAACTAGCTTGGATTTGCTTCTGGGGCTCTTTAATATTCTGGTAACTACCCAACTCTATGAAAGTTTTACAAAGTCTTTCCAAGGCTCATAGTATTACTGTGTGGTTTAGACTTCCTCTGAGGATAAATATATTTTGGGGCTACTGATTAGGCAATCCCTTTCCAATTGGATCTTCACTGTTCAGACAACTTCCTGCAATAAGCAGAAAATGGCAAAAGGTCCAGATCATTTGATTCCTCAAATCAAAAGTCCCCTTCAACTTCACTGCTGACCCAGTTCCAGGATCTTCTCCTCTTCTTTCTCCAAAGGAATTCCCCTTCCCTCTCTAGATGCCTAGTTTCTAACATTCAAACTTAGTATTTGTCTCAATGCAATCCTCAAAGCTGGTGTGACCCAAGAAATTCTCTTTCTATAGCTATAAAGCTATATGACTATATTCTGGGGTCATTCTGATTAAGAAAATATCCCCTTTTACATGAAAAGTTAGGAAATCAAGAACACTGTCTATGAACTCCCTTATTGGGTTATGTAGTAAGGTATGTGTCTACTTGTACCATATGCTTCTGTGGGAATTCTATAATTTTCCTGACCATGACTACTTCTTTGACTGGGAAAGTCCACTGGCAAGAGTTGTACTATCATGTTATATAAACAAATACGTGTATCTGTGCCAAAAGTGTCTTTTGTCAGAATCACAGTTGTTTCAGGTAGAGAAAGGAGAAATATCTTTCCCACTGAATCACTCTGGACAAAAGAGAAAAGTTGACTAAAATGGTTGGAGAGTAGTGTGGTGCTCATGCTTACATGTCAGCAGACAGGATATACTTAATCCAACAAAATTATGACCTTCTCCCATGCCAGTCTTCCAATCATCTTCCTCTAATTCCTGAAAACCAATCTGCAGTTGTCTGTGCTATTTTAACATAGCATCCATGGGTGTAGCTATATTCTCCATGGTAAGGTGTTTTCCTGTCCCACCACAAAGATTCATGCTCTGTAAATTCATCAAATTGATCAGAGGATTTTTCTGCTCATCCCCACCTAAACTACAGTGAGGAGGACCACCAGAAGTGCAAAAGATTCTGTATAATAATATGTTTGATAGAACTCACCTTGCCTGCTCCCAGGTTTAAAATATTAGGTGGCATTCCAGGTGTTTCCTGTTGTCATCCCTAGCACCACCATTTTAGTCCATGAGCCTTTATTGTAATCTAGTCTACGAAGCTTTGGGGTGAGCAGTTCTTTGGTCAAGCTCATCCTGTTCTGCTCACTGTTCTTTTGTCAAGATATGACCTTTAGCCCGTCACTTCATCACTGAGTCATGTCCTTTCCAATGTGGGCTCCAGGTTCAACAGATTCAATAATTATCAAACTCCTCCTTATTGTGAAGAGCTCTGCACAAAGCATTGTAAGAGAGAGACAGAATACAATACAATGTACACACCAATGCATCCACAGACATATATACATATACATGTATATACATATGTATGTATGAATATATGTATGTATGTGCATGTGTGTATGTATATATGTCATTTCCCTGAACTCATGAAGGTTATAAACTAATAGGTTCACCTCTCTCACTTTCTTGTTAAAACTTTTAGTTCTATAGCTACTTAACTATGAATTTAGCTATGATTTTCCTACACAAACAGCGGAGTTCCGTTTTCTATTTTATTTCTACACTTCATCTTTTGACATGTGCTATCATGGACTGCCCATTCCCTATGCTCCAAATTTTCCATAACTTTGCCTATAACATTTTGGCTTTGTTTGTTTGCCCTTGGCTATGCTTTTTCTTTCTTTCTCCACCACTGCAGGTATTGAGGGGAGTAGTATAATGGAATGGAATGCAAGAAATCCTTCTTAATTGAAAAAAGGAAGTAAAAAATTAATAAACCCAATAGTTCTTTGCAAACTCCCTCTTCCCTAGCGCCTCAGATCCTATGTATAATTTACCTATGCTGTTTATAAGTGTGATAAAAAAAATGCAAAGAAGGAGAAAGAAGAGGAAAAAATGGAGAAATAACTGAAAATGGGTAGCAATTGACATTTGTATGTTAACACTAATAGCCATGGGTTTCTCTGTTCGAAGGTCACTCAACAATACTTTGGGGAAAGGACACTTTGCCATACTTTATAAAATTTTCTGTTTCTCTCTCTGTGTGTCTGTATGTATCTCCTAACCTCACTCAGGGCAGGCTTGTGTCAATCTCCCTTCTCTTCTGTGTTTTCCTCATTTGAATTTTAATATCTTCTCACTCCCTTCCTTCTTTTCATTCCTTTCACCTCTCTCTTTTAACTGAAGTATATTATTTATTACATGGTATATTTACTGAATAGTTTTAGGTTGTCTGTTTTTAATTTAAAAAGCAAATAGCAAAGCATGTTATATTTATATTTGCAATTACATACATGTCTAAATTAAATTGCTTTCTAATTATGGCCCTTTCAAATAGCTTTTCTGGAGATTAAAAAAAAGTCCTAGCTGAGATTCTTTTTAACCTTCAATAGCTGTGATTCAGCTATTTATATTGTATTAACTCATGACTAAGAAGAATCTCTGTAGCATTGTCTTCATCAGGGTCATTCTTATTCCAAATTCTAAAGTATTTAAAGCTATCTTATTAGTATCTTTTTTTCTCCTCAATTTAGTTCAGTAATTTTTCAGTTACACCTGACTATTCATGAGCCCATTTGTGCTTTTCTTGGTAAAATTGGTTTGCCATTTCCTTCTCCAGCTCATTTTACAGATGAGGAAACTGAGGCATACAAGGTTAAGTGATTTGCCCAGGGTCCATAGCCAATAAGTGTTTGAGGCTAGATTTGAACTCAGAAAGATGAGTCTTCCTGGCTGCTAGTCCAGCTCCCAATCCACTGCACAGCCTAGTAGCCCTTTTTTTCTCAATAGAATCCACTTACGGCATAGCTCTCTTAGGTTTTTTTCTCCATTCCTACCTATCAACATCTATTTTAAGGAAACTAATTTCTATCACCCATTTACCCTTTACGATGATTTAAATCAATATTGCCTTTCCTAAGCAATTTGAATTTTAAACATTATCTCTCATTGTGTAAAACCAGGCTTTGCCATTAAAAAGATTCTAAGCATCAGTGAGCCCTTTTTGCAGATAAGTCTTCTCAGCATTCTTGAAGTCACATTATTTGGCAACCACCTACTCAATATGCCCTGTTAATCACCAAAATAAAGCACCAAAATGAAGGATCCTTATGTGGCCATGCTACAAGCCAAATAAAAATGTTTGGTGTCCTGAAGTAGCCTTAGTATTGTAAATGTTGAGCCATGATAATGACTTTGAGGATGAGGATTCCGTGATACTCCCCGTAAGGAATAGTAGCCAAAAACAAAAATAGTAATTCCTGTGTCAATCTTGGCTCTAGTTTATTTTTACTTAATTCCTTTACAAGTAGAGTAACACATCAAGAAGGGATAAATGCTGACTATAAAGGTGGTTCATGATGTGAGAAATATAAAGAAGGTAAGTTTTAGCTCTGCAGTGTCATTTCAAGTAGCCAAAAAGAAATGCTTTGAGATTTTTGTTATTGGTGTTTTCCCAGAGAATTTGTTACTTATTCTGTGGAGAACTATTTCTTTTTCCAATTTTGTGATCACAGACCAAGCCATTCCAAATTCAGAGGGAATAGTTCTAAAGGTTTACACACAAGGAAGGGAATACACTTACCTATGGGTCACATGAGGACATTTCTCAGGGACTGAGTGACATTTTTACTGAAGTGTTCCATGCTTGTCAGCATCTTTAAGATATATGGAAAGCAGGGCTGGGGACCTATGTACTAGTTATAGGGCAGTAACAGGGCAGGATATGGAAAGCTAAACTTAAAAGGCCTGTCTTCTCTCTACCTTTCAAGGAATCTCATCAACTTATTCTGGTCTCTGGACTGAAATACCTTACTAGTGCTTTATTATAATTTAGTGCAAAATGTTTGTATGCCATTTTAGAATTTCCTAACCAACTTTCAACAACTCTATGAGACAGACAGGGCCAACATTATTATACCCATTTTACACATGAGGAAACTGATACTTGTCCATGGTGATATTAGAGATAAAAATTTTAACTTTTCTATGATTTCTAATGTATTGACTTTAAAATGTAACTAATTTTATGTTGTATTAATTTTTAGAATTGTCAGTATAATTACCCCTTCCACATCATGACTTTTCCCATCATGGTTTCAGTATATAATGGGTTAGCAAAAGAAATTAAATGGGAATTTTGGTGGAGTTTTACAGAAGCTTCAGATGACATGTGAAGGCCAGCAGACAATAGTGGAAAAATTTAGAAACCTAGAAATGCACAAAATATATGTATGATATTTCATAATGTCAGTATATTTTATCTTTTAATATCATAAATATAGGCAATTTCTTTTCTCTGGTATGAAGAGAAGGTCAAAAAACATTTTGCACTAATTTTCCAGATTTTGGGGGTCTGATAATGAAGGGGGGAAGACAAATGAAGACAGTGAGATAACCATTTAGGATCCCAAAAGACTAAGAGAGGGACATAGATATAAACAGGAAGCACAAGGGATAGGTGCTAGGGAAGGGGGTAGAAAAACAGGCAAATCCTTATGAGGAGATCCCTGTGGTCGGAGACAGAAGCATTTATGTAATCACTCAAAGAAACACTTAACAGACAACGGGGTTGAGAGATCTCTGTAGAAAAAGTTTAAGTAGAGTTGAGGTAGGAGAGAGCTGAAGCTTCACTGTAATCCTTCCACGTTCCAGCTCTTTGACATCATATACCATGTGTTAGAGAAAAGGTTAAAAGAACACTGACTTTGTAATCAAGTGACTGGAATTCAATCTTGACTCTGCCTGTCACCTAAGCAACCCTGAGTTAGTCACTTTGTCTTTCTTAACCTCTATTTACTCATTTATGAAATGAGAGGGTTAATCAAAACGATATCTCAAGTTCCCTCCAGCTCCTATGATCCCTTCATAGAAGAAAAACCATGGAGCAATTCTTTAAATGTTTATTAAGGGCCCGCTATGTGCTAGACACTGTGATAAGCAAAACGTATACAAAAAGAGGCAAAAGATAGTTCCTGACCACAAAGAGTTTACAATCTAATGGGGGAGAGAGTATTATCATGTTTGTCCTTTGTTTTCAAAGAGGACCATGACATGACTTGCAGTTGACTTTGATTTGAGTCAGATAGGGCAGTGCAAGGTCACCAGCCTCACTTTTTCATCCTGAGTCAGGGATCCAGTGACCAGATATTCATTAGGATGACTGGAGATGGCCCCAGGAGGCAATGGGAAACCATTGCCCTTTTAGGCTAAGACCTTTACAGGTACCCACTTAAAGTGAGGTAATGCCCATTCAGGGAATAGACCTCACCTCTTGAAGAAATGAGGTTAAGAGTTGTTCCCTTTAATTAAGAAGAAAACAAAACAAAACAAAACAATCGAACTTGGAGGGGAAGACCCTCAAGTTGCTGTTTCAAAGAAACAGTTATGATTGATAGTCACTCTAAATTCACTCAAAGCCAGGAGTGCCCAAAGGACAGTCATTAAGTGGAGCTTTACTAGAGACCCATTGTGGTCGAATGAATGGGCTTCAGAGTGAACTGGGGAGAAGGAAGGAAAGGAGGGGAAGAAGGAAGGAAGGGAGAAAGAAGCAAAGAAAGGGAGAAAGAAGGAAAGAGAGAGAAAGAAACCTTAAAGTAGTGTCTGTGCCAAATTCAATTAAAAGAGGGGAAACAGTGGAATTAAGAGGAGCTTGGGAAGGAGCAAAGCTGAGGACAGTGGCAGTAAAGGATAACGGGGAGAATCAACAGCCAATAACAAAAATAACAATAGACAGTCCTAGAGCACTTCCATGGATGATGACCTCTGAGGGTGAGGTTCTTGATTCTTGACTCGCTTGGTATCTGATCCTTTTTATATTCTATAGCATGTAGCTAGAACCTTTCCAGTTTTTGAAGTTTCATGAATCTGAGTCTTATATTATTCTCAGAGGAAATGATACTTGCTGAATATTCATATATATATATATATATATATATATATATATAAATTTATTTGGGGTTCAGTTTTCAACATTCACTTCCACAAGAATTTGAATTCCAAATTTTCTCTCTCTACCCCCCTCCCCCATCCCATTGTGCATCCCATTGACCCCTTCCTCCAGCCTGACCTGCCTTCTATTACTCACCCTTGTTCCATCCACCTTCCCTCTTCTTCCATCCCAATCCACTCTATTTTCCTGTAGGGCAAAATAGATTGATATACCCCATTGCCTGTACATCTTATTTCCCAGTTGCATGCAAAAACAATTTTTAACATTCATTTTTAAAACTTTGAGTTGCATAGTCTCTTCTTCCCTCCCTCCCTGTCCACCTTCATTGAGAAAGCAATGAAGCCATGAAAAACAGTTCCATAACAGTTGCATTGTGAAAGAATAACCACATTTCCCTCTGTCCCATCCTGCCCTCCATTTATTCCATTCTCTTGCTTGATGTCTCCCCACAATAATGTGTGCTTCTGATTCTCCCTTTTCCTAATTTGCTGTCCCATCTATTATCTTCCTCCTCTTATCCCCTTGCCCCCTGCATTCCTGCAGGGTAAAATAGATTTCCATATGCAATTGAGTGCGTGTTATTCCTTCCTTAAGTCAAATCTCATGAGAGTAAAGCTCACTTATTCCCTTTCATCTTCCCTCTCTTCCCTGCCATTGTAAAAGTTCTTCCTTACCTCTTTTATATGAGATGATTTGATATATTCTACCTCTCCCTATCTCTTAATTCCTAGTACATTCCACAAAAACTTTATTTTTGAGGCATTCTCTTTTCATACTCAATACAAACTGTGCCCTCTGTCTATGTGTGTATGTGTATGTATATATATATATATATATATACATATATACATATATATATATATAATAGAGAGATGTATACGTACATGTACACATATATAAACATATACCTATACATAACCACACATATACCTATGCATATGTAATATATAAATGCATATATACCCATAAACACACACATATATGTATATATATATATATGTACACACAGAAATATATGTGTGTGTATATATAAATATATATTCCCTCCAAGTACCTTAATACTGAAAAAGATCTCATGAGTTGCAAATAACATCTTTCCAGGCAGGAATATAAACAGTTAAACTTTAATGAGTTCCTTGAGGCTTCTTTTTCCTGTTTACTTTTTCATATTTCTTATGATTCTTGTATTTTTCTGTTCAGCTCTGGTATTTTCAACAAAAATGCTTGGAAGTTCTCCATTACTTTGAAATTCCATTTTTCCCCCTGAAGAATTATTCACAGTTTTGCTGGGCAGGTGATTCTGGGTTTTAATCCTATCCCCTTTGACCTCTGGGCTATCATATTGTAAGCCCTTAGATCCCTTAGCATAAAAGCTGCTAAATCCATTGTTATACTTGATTGTATTTCCACAATAATTGAATTGCTTCTTTCTGGTTACTTGATTCCCTCAAGGTCTGTAGACCTAGAGCTCCAGAAGCTGCCACTGCTAAGCAGTGATTTCAACAACCCTGGGGCTGAGGCCTAACTACACTCCCCTCTCACCCAGGTGAAAGAGCTTTCTCACTGACCTTTGAAGCTATCTTTGGCATTTTGAAGTTGAGAAATTTGGGAACTGCTCCAGCAGCCCGTGATTCAGCTCCCTGAAGCCTGCTCCAGTTCTGTCTGTGCCCCTACAGCCCCCACTGTAGCAGAACTCTGCTTCAAGCACGGTGCAATAGACCCTTCTTGTGAACCTTCCAGGTTGTCTTGGGCTGAAAATCTGTTTCATTCTGTAATTTTGTGGCTTCTGCTGCTCTAGAATTTGTTTAGAGTCATTTTTTACAGGTATTTTAAATGTTTTGGGGGGGAGACTCAAGCAGGTCCATGCTTCTGCTCTGCCATCTTGACTCTGTCCTCAAGTGTTACATGTACCCAATGAATTTTTTGTTCTCTGTTCTGTTTGCCTATATTTACTTCATAATTCCTCAGAAGCACAATTGCTCACTTCATTTCTGAACTGTCTTATGACAGAGTGGAAAGAGTTTTGGATTAGAAATCTGGAGACCTGAGTTCAGATTCTAACTCTGCCACTGAACCATTTGCAACATTGACCAAGTCATGTGTACTGTGTTTCTAGGGCTTATTTTCCTCATTTGTGAATGGGTTGGGCTAAATGATTTCTAAGGTGCCTTTCAGTGCTAACAATATCCTAAAATAGATATTAAATAATACCAATCACATTGCATGCTTTGCTACTTAGATCTGTAATTTTTTAGGCTTGGGTACCTACTCCTCTGGTAATGATAAGTAACGTTATACTCCACTTTAAGATTTGCAGAGTACTTTACATGAGTTATCTCATTTGATCTTTGCAATAACCCTGGGAGATAGGTATTATATTATCATCATCTTAAAGATGAGGAAATTGAGGTCAAGAAAGGTTAAGTGAAACGACCAAGTTCACATAGCTAGTAAGTGTCTAAGGTAAGGACTTGAAACCAAGTCTTACTGGCTGAAAGTTTAGCTGTGTCCATTGAGCCACCAGAGTTCTAAATAAAAATTACTTTAACTCCATACCTTGATCAGATGGTTCTCTTGAGTTTATATAGAAAAAACAATCGTTGTTTGGTGGTCAACCTTCTGCTGAGGAGCCTATCCAAACTGAGGCTCACTATTGGAATTATCATGATGGCCATTAAGTCTTTTAATCCACCAAAGTTTATGCCCTGCTGGCCTAATTCTTCAATAAACAAGAGTCTTCTCTGTGCTGCCACGAAACCCACAGAAGAGAGTTTCAGTAAAGAATCATTTAAAATATTCTTAATATTAAGGTATGAATCTTAGCAACACAGGAAAGACTATTTAAAGCCTATGGTCTTGGCATGACTCTTTTTAGAAAGCCATAAAGCAAGCATATCCAGGATGGACTGCAGTACAGGTTCTTAGAACTGTTATTTTCTAAAAGGGAAAGCAACCTTTGGGTATTAACAATCATTTTAATAAAGCCCACATATCATTCATTTAGTTCAGGGGGAAAAGTCCGCACACTGAATTTAAGAGAAAATACAAAGAAATACTAATCAACAGACAGGGCTTGTAACTGTCTATCCATAAGCAACACACACATCTCATATCAACAAACAGATAACAATCTGACCTTACATAAGTAGTTACCAGAGAGAGAAGCACCAACACCTGGGTGTCCAAAGCCTGGTTTCTCCTTAGCTGCTGCCCAGAGTGTCTGGACAAACAAACACTTCCAAAGAATAAGCCCCCAAATAAAATCTCACCTCAGAGTATTTAAAAGCTTTTCAGAGTGCCTGATTAGCAAAAGGTGTGGGCCTTCTTACAAATCTCCCCAAATCAAACTCCCCTTAATGGGCAGACCCATTAATGGGCGGGGAAGAACTTTAATCTCATTAGCATTACAGAAGTTGATCTTGGTATGAAATCCAAAACTAATAAGGTACAATTAGCATGAAGCAGTTCATTTAAAAAAAGAGGATGGAGCAACCCAAACAGCCCATGCTCAGATATCACCTGAAAAACATCGATGTAGATAAGGGAGAATCCTCCCTTTCTACTTACTTATCTCTTAAGTTCATGCCTTTTAATTTTGAGCTTGACTAATAAAAATTTACATTTCTAATAGAAGCAAAATACCCCTGAAAAAAATTGTTACTTTTGAATTAGTTTGCATCACCTTAAATGCCTTTCTTGTTCTCCAAACTAACCAAATTTATTAAAAGCTCTCTAGCATGCCCTCTTACAAAGAGAGTAATTATTTGAGAAAGTAACTCACTGTGACAATTCTTATCTTTGCACATTTCTGAGAAGTGTCATTTTCTCCAGCAAAAAACAGGTACCCTACTAGAATGGTCATCTTGTCATCTACAATGAACATCCTATGATAGAAGTAATAAACAACTTTTTTTCCAACTCTAAAATCAGCTGATCTCCAAGAACATCGCAAAATAATTAGAGTAACACATGAGAAAAAAGAATTATTTTCTTATTTCCTTCTTGCAAGGTGATAGATACTGTCCTGTTCCCTGAATTATACCTATGCCTGCAGGGTTCTTTCAGGTTAATTTCTACCCAGGGGGAAACCTCCTTGTTTTGCTTTAATTTTCATCGACTTCTTGGAGGCAGACAACTGGATGTAAACATCTGCAGTCACAGGTATGTTCTAAAATAACAGTAGGCATGGCTGGTAATTTACCCTGCCAGTTTCTAGATCCAAGTCAGCAGAGAAACAGAGCTGTGGGCAAAGCATAAGTAAGAGCTCTAAGTGTACTCATCGGTTTGGCTCTTTCAGGAATCATATAATGGAAACAGAGAACATTTGGAATAAATGAAAGTCACATTCTAAAAGTGGATCATGATACTGAGTCACAAGTCCTGCTGCAAGATAGTAAATGGAAATAAAATAGATGGATGAAGTTTTTCTCTTCCGCAACTTCCCCTTTTCTCTGTTACTTCATGTCTCCTCCGACTAGAAGTCTTCTGTATTAGAAAGGTGAGCAGTAGGTATCACAGCACCATTTTCCCCATATAAGGAATAGGATGAAATCCATAGGTTGACTGGGTTGGAAGTATATGGCTGGAATAAGCATAGTCTAGCCTACAAGATATTGCATAGGTCTTAGAGCTGAGAGGAAATTATAAGGTCTAGGATTTTGACTTGAGGAATGTATAGTGGTTTTATTTCATTTTACAGATAAACAGAGGAGGCTCAAAGAAATTAGTAACTGACATACTGAAGGATAAGTAAATAGCTAGCAAAATACAGAGGGGAAGGTAGGAATCAGACTTCCTGCATCCTTATACAGAGTTCTTTCCTGTGCATCACACAGTGGCTTTATTTTGCTCTTACTTCTAATTCTTCCACTATGTAAAAGTTTGATTTTGGTAGAGTGCAGGTCTTCGAATCTTCCTATACCCAGAATTTAAGATAACAAAATAGGGCAAAAGCATGTGAAGAGAAAAGTAGAAAAATAAATCCCCAAATCATCCATTTGTCTCCATTTAAGACATGCTTCTGATGGGAGAAATTTTCTCATCAGGTCCAGCCACAGTTTTCCATAGAAAGTTCTAGCCAGTGATATGAAGTTGTTCAGAGTATTAGAGATAACAGTGCCAGATTTGTCAACTAATGGCTAAATTTCATACTGAAGTAGGTTTATGATGATTTATGGTGGAAAGAAATAATTAGTTATTATTGGGGAGATAGTTGACATTTTGTTGCATAACTGCTTTATTTTCCCTTCTCAAAATGATGAGCTGTTCCAGAAATCTTCATTTTTTGAAGGACTGATTACACATTTTTCAGCTGATTCAGTCCCCTTTATCTTCTTTCTGCTTCTTCTTCTCCCTAATGTTTCTTTCACAGCTCATTAGCATCTCTACCACAGGAAGGTGAGGGGAGGAGTGTAGATGGATGGGCAAATTGATCAGTATGGGAATTTCCTTTGTCATTACAGATCTCAGTGACTTCATGTTGTCATCTGGTTGGATCCTCTTTTATATTTTTTTTCTGGAAATCCTCCATGCATGTCTCATCCAACTCACAGGAAAGCTTTCTCTAGGACTTTGAATATATCAGAGGGTACCCATCCATCCTTGTCTCTCACTCTCAGTACATGACTAACACATTTCATCTTTTGTCCATAAATAAACTCACATTACCTTATGTATTACTTCAAGTCATCTTTGGAAATAAGCTGCAGCCCACTTACTCTACCATGAATGTCTCATTGCAGATGAATTTATCATTTTAATTCTCCTGAAGTTGTAGTATTCCTTGATTCAAAGTCACATAGCACTGTCAGGAGAATGTTTATGTTTAAGAGATGAGCTTTGAACACTGTATAATCACAATGACCAAGCTTATCTCAAGAAAAAAGAAAAGCATGCGTGACCCTATTGTGACAGAAGTCACAGATAATGCTGAATCTATGATCCTGGGAGACTGGATGGACAGCAGTGCTGATGGCTTTGACGGAAATCGAGAAGTTCTGAAAGGGACCAGATATGGAGGAGGAGGGATCATGAGTGCAGTTTTGGACATGGTAAATAAGAGATAAACAACAAGTAAGAGAGTAAGACAAATAACTTGAAATATTCATTAGGCAATTAGTGATGGGGTAATAAAGCTCAAGAGAAAGTCTAGGTTTAGATACACACATTTACATGTGCATATCCATATACAGAAACATGTATACAGATATATCTTTGTATAAATACAGCTATATCTATGTGTATATGTATATATATGCATATATATTAACATATATAAATAAGTATATACATATATTTGTATAACTGTGAATCATCTTCCTAGAGTTGATAGTTAAACCTATGGAAGTTAATGTGCTGACAGGGGAGAGAGAGAAAGACAGACATATATACACACACACACACACACACACACACACACACACACACACACACAGAAACATGTCTGTTAGAGGAAGAAGAGTAGGGAACAAAGCCTAGGACAGAACCTAAGTAGACACCCATAGTCAAGGATTGATATATAGAAGATGATTGGAAAGAATAATCAGAGAAGTAAGAGAAGAGCTAGGAGAGACCTAGATACACAAAGGAAAGAGTATCCAGGAAGAGAGAGCATTCAACAAAATGCATCAGATATATCTAGAAGGATAAGAACTCAGAAAAGATAATTAGATTTGATAACCAAGAGATTATTGATAACCTTAGAAAAAAACAATTTAAGTTCAGGAAAAAGGAGGAGGCAGCTCCTGCACTCAAGAAGGTCATACTCTAAAGAAGAGGGCAGCAAAGAAACAGATGATATAAAGGATATAAATATACAAAGGATAAAATAAATATCAATATATTTAAGATATAAATAATAAATAGGAAATCATTAATAGAGGAAAAGAATTTAGAATTAAGAAGGGTAAATAAAGCCTCCCTGAAGAAGACAGAACTTTAGTTAGAGCTTAAGAAAACCAAGGAAGGAAGGAGGTGGAGATAAGGAGGGAAGGCATTCCAGCAATAGGAGACAGAGAAAATACCTGCAGCCAAGAGAGAGTGTTTTGTTTGTAGAGCAACAAAGAGACCACTATCACTCAAAGAATATGTGACAGAGAGCAAAATATATGAAGAATGGAAAGGTAGAAAGCAGCTAGGTGATGAGGGGTTTGAATGCCAAACAGAAGATTTTGAATTTGATTCTCCAAGCTATAAGGAACAACTGGTGTTGGAGTAGAGGGGTAGTATGGTTAATCTGTTTTAGGAAAATACTTTAGTACTGAGTAGTGAATGGACTAGAGTATAGAGAGACTTGAGGCAGGCAAGTCCATCAGCAAGCTACTCAAATAATCCTAGGATGAGATGAGAGCCTGCCCTAGAGGGCTGATAGTATCAGATAAGAAAAGGGAATGCATTTGGGAGATGTCACAAAGGTACAATAGACAGGACTTGGCAACAGCTTGGATATGGGGGTGGCAAAAGATAATGAGGAATGCAGGATGACTCCTGGATGGAGAGGCTGAGGGAAATATGAGGGTAGTCATATGGTCTCTACGACAATAAGGAAGGTAGCAGGATGAAGTTGTGTTTTTTTTTTAATTTTTAATTTTAATTTTTAATGTTTTACCATCATTACCATAAAACTTAGATTTCCCCCCCACCTAACCTCCACTATCCCCCTCCCTCCTCAAGATGGCATACAATTCTATATAGGATCTACACTTACATTCCTATTGGATACATTTTCACTATAGTCATGCTGTGTAAATGAACTAAAATAAATGGGAGAAATCATATAACAAACAAAAACATAAGACACACACACACACACACACACATGATTTGCTACACACTGTGATTGAATTCCATGGTTCTTTCTCTGAAAGTGGAAGGCATTTTGCCTTAGAAGACCATTGGGAGATTTTTTTTTTTAATGTCCTTGCATTGCTATGAAGATCCAAGTCTACCAGAAAACAACTCACGCACACTGTGGTCGTTACTGTGCACAGAGTTCTCCTGGTTCTTCTCCTTTTGCTCAGCATCAGGTCATAAAAGTCTTTCCAGGCCTCTCTGAAGCTTTCTTGTTCATCATTTCTTATGGCGCAATAGTATTCCATTACTTTCATATATTATAATTTATTCAGACATTCCCCAATTGATGGGCATCCCCTTGATTTCCAGTTTTTGGCAATACAAAGAGTGCTGCTATAAATATTTTTCTACATAAGGGATTCTTTCTCATCTTTATGATCTCTTGGGGATACAGTCCTAGAAGCAATATTGCTGCGTCAAAGGGTATGCACATTTTTGTAAGTCTTTGGGCATAGTTCCAAAGCACTCTCCAGAATAGCTGGATGAGCTCACAGCTCCATCAACAATGAATTGGTGTTCTAGCCCTCCCACATCCTCTCTAACATTTATCATTTTCCTGTTCTGTCATGTTTGCCAATCTAAAAGGTGTGAGATGGTACCTCAGAGATGTTTTGATTTGCATCTCTCTAATCAAAAGTGATTTAGAGCATCTTTTCATATGACTGTAGATATCTTTAATTTCTTCTTCTGAAAATTGCCTGTTCATATCCTTTGATTATTTATCAATTGGGAAATGACTTGTATTGTACATTTGACTCAGTTCTCTCTATATATTCTAGAAATGAGGCCTTTCTCTGCGAGATTAGCTGTAAAAAATCTTTCCCAATTTAATATATCCCTCCAAATTATGGTTGCATTGGGATTGGATGTGCAAAAACTTTTCAGTTTAATGTAATCAAAATAATCCATCTTGCACTTCATAATGCTTTCTATCTCTTCTTTATTCAAAAAATTTTCCCTTCTCCATAAATCTGATAAATACACTGTTCCTTGCTCCTCCAGTTTGTCCATGGTATCAGTCTTTATATCTAGGTCATGTACCCATTTGGATTTTATTCTTGTGTACAGTGTCAGGCATAGGTCTATACCTAGATTCCACTACACTGTTATCCAGTTTTCCCAGCAATTTTTGTCGAACAGTGAGTTCTTATCCCAGAAGTTGGGGTCCTTGGGTTTATCAAACAGTAGTTTCCCATATTCCTTGCCTACTCTGTCTTGAGTACCTAGCATATTCCACTTTTCTACCCTTCTGTTTCTTAGCCAGTACCAGGTGGTTTTGATAATTGCTGCTTTATAATACAATTTGAGATGTGGTAGTGTTAGGCAACCTTCCCTAGCATTTCTTTTCATTTGTCCCTTTGATATTCTGGATCTTTTGTTCTTCCAGATGAATTTTGATTTTATTTTATCCAGCTCTAGAAAATAATTATCTGATAGTTTAATTGGTATGGCACTAAATAAGTAAATTAATTTAAGTAGAACTGTCATTTTTATTATATTGGCTCAGCATACACATGAGCAGCTGATGTTTTTCCACTTACTTAGATCTGACTTTATTTGTCAAAAAAGTGTCTTATAATTATGTTCATATAGTCCCTGGGTTTGTTTTGGCAGGTAAACTCCCAAATATTTCATAAAGTCTACCTGAGCTTTAAATGGGATTTCTCTTTCTAACGCTTGCTGTTGGACTTTGTTACTAATATATAGGAATGCGGAAGATTTGTGCGGGTTTATTTTGTAATCTGCAACTTTGCCAAAGTTATTTATTATTTCAAGTAATTTTTTACTTGAATCTCTTGGATTCTCTAAGTATATCATCATATCATCTGCAAAGAGCTATGATAAGTTAGTTTCTTCTTTGCCTATTCTTATTCCTTCAGTTTCTTTATCTTGTCTAATTGCTACAGCTAACATTTCTAGTACCATATTGAATAATAATGGTGATAATAGACATTCTTGTTTCACCCCTGATTTTATTGGAAATGCATCTAGCTTATCTCATTGCATATGATGCTTACTGAAGGTTTTAGGTAGATACTGTTTATTATTTTATGGAAAGTTCCCTTTATTCCTATGTTCTCCAGCGTTTTTAATAGGAATGGGTGTTGTATTTTGTCAAAAGTTTTTTCTGCATCTATTGAGATAATCATATAGTTTTTGTTAGTTTTGTTGTTGATATGATCAATAATGCTAATAGTTTTCCTAATATTGAACCAGCCCTGCATTCCTAGTATGAATCCTACCTGATCATAATGTATTATTCTCATGATAAGATGCTGTATTTGTTTTGCTAAAATCTTATTTAAAATTTTTGCATCTATATTCATTAGAGAAATTGGTCAATAATTTTCTTTCTCTGTTTTGTCTCTTCCTGGTTTAATTATCAAAACCATATTTGTTTTATAGAAAGAAGTGGGAGGGCTCCTTCTTCCCCAATTTTCAAAAATCATCTGTATCGTATTGGAATTAACTGTTCTTTAAATGTTTGATAGAATTCACATGTAAATCCATCTGGCCCTGGAGAATTTTTCCTAGGGAGTTCATTGATGGCTTTTTCAATTTCTTTTTCTCAGATGAGGTTGTTTAAGTATTCAACTTCCTCTTCTGTTAATCTGGGCATTTTGTATTTTTTAAAATACTCATCCATCTCATTTAGATTGTGGAATTTGTGAGCATAAAATTGGGCAAAGTAATTTCTAACTATTCTTTTAATTTCCTCCTCATTGGAGGTGAGTTCACCCCTTTCATTTTTAATATTAGTAATTTGATTTTCTTCTTTCTTTTTTTAATCAAATTGACCAAAGATTTATCAACTTTATTAGTTTTTCTTTTACTCCTCTTTACCCTTACTGCTTCTTCCCTCCCTTTTAGCTTCCTCTCCCCTTTCTTCTCCCTTCATCTCCTACTGCCTATAGAGCTAGTTAGGATTAACTGCTTAAGTTTATTGTTCCCTCCCTCCTTGAAATCAGAAATAATGAATGAATGAAATCATCTTAAATCAGATGAGAAATCATCTTAAATCTCAAACAATGCTCATCACCCTCCCCTCTTTCCCTCTATTATAATTTTGTTGTTCCTCTTGTGATGTAATTTACCATTTTCTGCTTTCTCCTTTTCACATCTCCTGTTACAATCCCTTCACATGCTTAAATCATATTTTAAAATGACATCATTTACTTTATACCAGTTCCCTCTATGTATATCTTTGTATTTCATAATAGATATACAGTTCTCAAGATTAACAGGTATCCTCTTCCCTTGTAGGGAGGTAAACAGTTTGCTGAAATTGAGTAACATATTTTTTCCCCCTTTTTACCTTTTTATGCCTCTCTTGAGATCTGCATTTGAAGATTGAAATTTCTGTTGTTCTGGTGTTTTTGTCAGGAAGGTCTGGAAATACCTTACTTCGCTGAATGACCATCTCCTTGCCGGAAATGTTATGCTGAACTTGCTGGGTAGGTGATCAATGATTGTAGTCCCATCTCCTTTGCCTTATGGAATATCATATTCCAATTCCATCAGTCTTTTAGTGTAGAAGCTGCAAGGTCTTGTGTGATTCTGAGTGTAGCTCCTCGATATTTGAATGGTTTCTTTCTGGCTGCCTGTATTATTTTCTCCTTTACTTGATAGCTCTGCAATTTGCCAATGATATTTCTTGGGGTTTTGAGTTTGGGATCCTTTTCGGGAGGTAAACAGTGGATTCTTTCATTGACTATTTTGCCCTCTGGATCTGGCACTTCTGGAAAGATTTCCTTGATGATTTCCTGGAAGATATTGTCCATACTCTTTTTTCATCGTGGCTTTCTGGCAGGCCAATAATTCTTAAATTTTCTCTCCTCAACCTATTTTCCAGGTCAGTTGTTTTTTCAATCAGATATTTTACAGTTTCTTCTATCTTTTCAATCTATGGATTTTGTTTGACTGATTCTTGCTTTCTCATAGAGTCATTAGTTTCTACTTGCCCAATTCTAATTTCTATCAAATTGTTTTCTTCAGTTAAATTTGCATCTCCTTTTTCATCTGTCCAATTGTTTCTTTTAAGGAGTTATTTTCTCCAGTTAATTTTTGTACTTTCTTTTCCATTTGTCCAGTTTTCCCTAGTTAGGTTTTGTGCTTCCTTTTCCATTTGTTCAATCTTTCTTTTTAAAGAGGTGTTCTCATCAGTGAATTCTTTTTTCATACTTTTAAAATCATTGACCAGTTTTTCTATTTCCTTCTTCAGCTGTTCCATGAGAGCTGTTTGTGCATGAGAGGAATTCTTAATCTCTTCTGAAGTTTCAGATGGAAGTACAGTCTCACTACTGACCTTTTTGATATTTGTGATTTGGTCTTTGTCCCCAGAGAAAGATTCTATGGTTTTTTCACTCTTATTTTTCTTTTTCTTGCTCATGATAGTGATTGTGTGTTGTGGCTCCTGATTCTTTCAGTTAGAAACTGCAGAACTTGGTGTTGAGCTGACTTGTGTGAAAAAGCTAAGAGCAGGTGTCTTTTTACCTTTTTGTTTTGTGTTTCCCTGCTCAGCCCTGGGGTTAGCTTGTTAAGTGTGGGGGAGGGGTGATTTGGTCATGGGAGGTCCCCTCAGCTGAACTGAGGCAAAAGCAACCTCAGAGGATGGTGATCCCAGCTGCCCTATTGTCTTTCTGTTTCCCCTGGAGTGCTCAGGCAGACCTAGATCCTAATGTGAGATTTCAACCCTCCTAGGGCTCCTCTCCTAGCACTGAGGCTCACCTGGGTCCTAGTGTGAGATTCCACCGCTCTGGGGCCCCTCTCCTTCCAGTTCGCCTCTGCCACAGTAGGAGAAATCCCCCATAGCTATTTTCCTAGCCTTAGTGTTATGAAACTATTTGCTCCCTGTATTGTTCTTGCCCATCCAGGATTTTTCTGGGGAAATATTTTATGGTTCTTTCAAGGTCATTAAGGGGGGAGGAGAGAACATTTACTGATCACTCTGCTATCCTGGCTCCTGGAAGTTCAAGTAGGTGACTTACAAATGTTTAATCTGTAGGCTGAAAGCCTCAGGAGCTGCTGTGGCTAATATCTGGTGCTCAGCTGCTGTCATGTGCTTGACTCTGTTGGTTTCTCACCCAGGGCTGTAACTCTGCTGGTCTCACCTGCTGCTGTCTCAGGTTTCCCTGGGGCCCTCCCACTCCTCTGTGCTGGACATACAGTGCTGTACACTGTGGTCTCACCCTTGTGGAACAGATCCTTACTGTCGACCTTCCAATCTATCCTGGGTTGTGAATCTGCCATGGTCTGTCTCCTGCTGGATTCTCCACCTCCAAAATTTGGTCAAATTCTCTTTTTAGAGGTATCTGAAGGAGTTTGTCTAAGAGCTTAGGTAAGTCAGTGCTCTTACTCTGCCATCTTGGCTCCACCCTTTGGGGTAAGTTTTTGAGGGAAAAGATGAGTTTTGTTTTGGATATATTGAGTTTAAGATGTCTACTGGACATCTAGTTTGACATATCTGAGCAGCAGTTGAAAATGTGAGATTGGAAGTCAGCAGAGAGGTTGGGACAGTGTAGGTAGATCTGAAAATAGTCAGCATAGAAATGGTAATTAAATTTAAGAAATCTATGGGAGCTGATGACATAACCAAGTGAAGTAGTATTGAAGGAGAAAAGAAGAGGCCTCTGACAGACCTTGTGTAACACCTATAATTAGAGAATGTGGTCTTCATGAGAATCTGGCAAAGGAGACTGAGAAGGAACAGTCATATAATTAAGTAAGAGGAGAGCCAGGAGAGAGTGGTGTCCCAAAAACATAGAGACAAGAAAGTATCAAGGAGGAGAAAATGATCCCATGAAGGAGAATGAGAATTGAGAAAATGCCATGGGATTTGGCAACTAAGATATTACGAGTAAGTTTTGGCGAGAGTAGCTTCTGTGAAGTGATGAGGGTGGAAACTAGGTTGTAAGGGTTAAGAAGAGAGTACAAGGAGAGAAAGTGGAAGTACCACGTGTAGATGATCTTTTCAAAAAATCTACCCACAAGAGGTAGAAGAAATATATGAGGATGGTTAACAGAAATGAAAGGATCAAGTCACTTGTTTTGTTTTGTTTTTTTAGATGAAGAAACATGAGCTTGGAGGTAGTAGGAAATGAGCCAGGAGACAGGGAGAGGAAATGAGTGAGAAAGTAGGGATGGCAGAGAGGGCAATCTTTTGGAGAAGGAATGGAATTGGATCACTTGAGGTAGAGGGGTTAGTCGTGGTAAAGAACAAAGTCATCTCATCATATGAGACAGAAGTAAAGGAGAATATAGTTGCAGAAGGCATATGAGTGACATGAGATAAAGAAGAAGGAAATTATATATCTGCCATCCTATCTAGATGTATACATTTATACATGTACATATATATATTTATATATGTGGAGTAGTTGAAAATTTATATATATATAAACAACAAAATAATATGCAAATAAATAACATAGATAAATACATCATGAACATATATTATATATAAATATGTGCATATAAAATATATTAATTGAAAATTACAAGATAGAGAGGATAATAGAATATTCTAGAATATGGGAGAGGATGACATTGAGCAGCTCTTCATCTTGGCAAGGAGGAGGTCCAACGTTCTGTGAGAAACTACAAGAAAGAAAGAATATGAAATGATGTCAAGAAAATGTGACAGACAAGTACACCATTTTTTTACCATTTAAAAAGATTTTATCATCGTAAGATTTATTATGAAACAATAAATGTTGAGTTTCAAGAGACTTTAGAGGTCATCTAGTTCAATGCACTCATTTTGCAATGAGAAAATCAAAGTTCTAAAAGGTTAAATGACTCATCCCATGTCACTTAGGTAATAAATGGTAAACCCAGGCACTCAACTCCAAATTCAATGCTTTATTCATTGTTTCACAGCCTTCCTATATTCATCTTCAAATAATGAATTGACCACCTCTCTCACTGAAGTACTCAAGGGTTTAGAAAACAAAAATTTGTTTCTAATATCAAAGTAAATGAAACTTCCATCCTATAAAACGAAGGAAAAATCCTTATAACTTTCTTATTTTTCAAATCTCAATACTGTGTTCATTCTGTTTTCATGTACTTTTACTGTATAGTCAGGACCATTATGTCTTTCTGATTTTCTCTCAAAATCATCTTTGTGTTTTCTCATATATTCTGTATATGTCTGGTTGTTCCCTTTTCAAAATCTTTTAAGTTTGAATAGAAATTTCATTACAATAGAGAAAAGCAGAGAATCTTCTAAACAATAAAACCTCTAATTTTCACTTTTCATGGAGTTAGGATCAGATTTCACAAACGATAGGAAAGTGGAAATGAGAAAAATGAATGTTAATTTGGTTTTGCTTTCTTCACTAATCATGAAACAAATTATAAAATGCGCACGTGTGTGTGCACACACACACACACACACACACACAAGAAGATTTATAGTGTCCCCATAGGAAGGGTCATAATAAAACATATCGGAAAAGAATAAAAGACTTGCCAGATGCCAGTGAGAGCCCATTTAAAGTCAGATATTATGAATCTTTACTGAATCCATACCATGGTTGCATAACTTCCCCCCAGAGTCATTTAGTCATTTAAGAAAGAAGATTAAGCAGAGTGGAGAATTGTTATTCAGCCATGTCACATGAGCCCATTTAGGGTTTTCTTGGCATAAGTTTTGGAGTGGTCTGTCGTTTCCTTCTCTAGCTCAGTTTACAGATGAAGAGCTGAAGCAGACAGGGTTGAGTGATTTACCCAGTGGTCTGAGACCAGATTGGAGGTCAAGATGAGTCTTCATGACTTTAGGCCTGGCATGCTGCCCAGTGCACCACCCAGCTGCCCTAGGTGGGGAAGTGGCAATGTACTAATAATGGATAGCCAATGATCCAAAGCCTTCATTCAAAGTCCTGAACCTTTTGTTGTTGTTCTTCCATCATGGATCCCTTTGGTAGTGTGGTAAAACGTATGGACCTCTTTTCAGAATTATATGCACATATATGTATATATACATATATAAATATACATATATGTGTGTGTAAATATATATGTGTATATTTAAGCAATTGAAGGAAAAGTGAAATTTCAATTACTCATTACTGAAAGTAAGATTTAATTTTTGTCCAACTCAGTTTCACAGAACCCTTTGAAATCTATCCAGAGTACCCTTCTGTCCATTCCAGGTGAAGAACTTCTGGTTTAAACAGTAGAAGTTCATGGAAAGCTAGTTAATTATTGGATTGAAGCTGAGAAGAAGAATTTTAAGATCAAAGCAGGAATAATAGATTGGCAGAATGGAGAATAAAAGTACTAGAGGCTGAAATGATGGCAAAGAAAAGTTAAGGAGGAGACAATAGGAGATTATGAGTGAGCATAGAAGTTAAATCCAGAACTAGAAATCTAGGAAGTGGACAGTTTGGGGTAACAGTGAAATCTAGTGGCTGTGATAGAATGGAGATAATATTCTCCAAATTAATGAAATGGAAAAACTAAGGTGAATATTTGTAAGTGAATCAGTGAGAATACTGAGGTGTCCTAGGATGAGATCAGGCCTTAGAGTATAAATGAAAAGTGAGCTAACTACTGAACTCCTTGAGAATGGAGGAAGAATGACCTGGGAATTTGTAGATGATATCAGTAAGATGTCCCTAAGCAGGGAGATTTAGATGAGTCATTTCAGTCATATCCAACTCTTCATGACTCTATTTGGGATTTTCTTAGCAAAGATAATGAATTGATTTGCCTTTTCCTTCTCTAGCTCATTTTGCAGATTATGAAACTGAGGCAAAGAGGGTTAAGCAACATGCCCAGGTCATACAGCAGCTTAGTGTCTGAGGCCTGATTTGAACTCTTCCTGATTCCAGACTTGTCACTCTATCTGTTGTGCTACCTAGCTACCAAATTAGATAGGTGTAATAAATTTGGAAGGGAAAGATGTTTCTGAGTGTCTGGAAGTGATAGTGGGAACCAAGCAATATGGTAAACTTATCCTTCTAGTCCAGTGTGTCGGCGGAAAAGAAAGAGAATCGTGTTCTTCCTAGGGTGGAGAGGGTAGAAAGAGATGAATTCTCATCTGAAGAAAGACAAATATCAGAGATCACAAGAAGATGGAAAAATTGAGTGGGAGGATTCCAGGAAAAAGAGTTGGTTTCTCATAGATCTAGGGTTCCTAATGGCCCAGTCGTTGTGTTCATCCTTCGTTTTTGAAGAAGACCATGCCATCAGAGAAATGATTACATGACTTGTACTTGACTTGGATTTGAGGGAGGGAGAGCTGTGCAGATGTACCAGCCTCACTTCTCCTCCAGAGCCATCTGGATCCAGTGCCCTGATGGGCAGGATGCAATGGCAGACATTAACCTTTTTCTCCTAAGGTCTATTCAATACTGACTTTGAGGTGATGCCCATTCAGGGAACAGCCCTCTTTAAGATATAATCAGTGAATGGGCACTTTAATGAGCAAAAGAAAAAAAAGCTATGAGTAAAGCAAGCTGGGAAGAGCAACAGTTACTGTTGATAATGACTCAGTGGAGAGCAAAGAGGGACTATGGAGAGATAGAGAATCGAGTTAAGTATGAATGAGAGCTGAAAGAGAGGTAGGAGGGAAAGGGAACTTTCATTTCATCAGGCACTGAATCACAAAAATTAAGTAAGAATTTTATATCCGCAGGACAGAGAAATTAGCAGATGACCAAGTATTCAACTGATCAGACCAGGGAGTGAGAGACCCCATGTCAGTGGTAATTAGGGAAGTCATGTGAAGAAGGGAGACATTACCTTCAGGCAGTGTACAACTGAGACAGTCACTTCACTCTTCTGTCCCCCTCTCTTACAGTCCCAGAGAGGGGCTAGTAGCAAGGCAGAGAGGATTAATCATAACTAAAAATATAAAAGTGATTAAGAGAGAAAGAAAAGAGGTCCCCTTGGCGTAGGTACACATTTAGCAGGCAAGACATACACGATGATCTCTCAAAGCGGCTTGGGGTGCAATGAGATGAGTCATAATAAAGATGACTAACAGTGGCTTGCACTTATAGAGAGCCTGAAGGTTTGTGAAGCATTTCATCTGTGCCAACTCATTTGGTTCTTTTAAGAGTCCCTTGAGGGAAATATTATTTTCCCTATTTTACAGATGAGTAAACTGAGGTCAGGGTTTCTCAGAACCACACAGCTAATTTGTCCAAGGGAGGATGGGAATTCAAGTCTTCCTGATTCTAAACCCAGTACTACGCTTGTCATCTGACTTTCAGGTGAGATCAGCTAAGGAAAACACTTACTAATTGTGTGACCTGGGCAAGTCAGTCAACCCTATTTGCCTCATTTTCCTGTAAGTAAAATAAACTGAAGAAGGAAATGGCAAACCACTCCAGTGCCAAAATAAATCCCCCAAAACAAGCAAACAAACCTCCAATAGGGTCACAGACAGTCAGATATAACTGAAATGACTGAACAACATCCACAAAAAAAGGGTGAAGGGAGGTCAAGAAGAATGAGGATGGAGCAAAGCCTGCTAAATTGACCAGCTAAAAGAATATTGGTAGCTTTGGAGAGAACAGATGCCACATTACAAGGGTTTGATTGACAAAGGTGTGCGAGATGAGCAAATATAAATGATACAAATAAAGATAATACTCCAACTGTGTTTGACTGTTAGGGGATTTTCTTATAATTCCAAATTGGACTCTTTCTTGCTATCTTTCCTTTTGTTTCTATAAAAGCTCCAGGAGGTTCTGGTACCTGGTTGGCCCATTCAGTTATATTGTTCATGGTGCCATTGCCACCAACCACTTCTTTCCACTTTCCTTCACAGGCCGGCTCTGTCTATAACAGACCTAACACCTGAGTGATCTGTGCCACACACGACCTCCATGGCATCAGCACAGCTCTGTTTGAGTAGCAATGACAAGCAGTGCTCATCTCAAGGATGCCCCATCCATGGTAATTGTTTTCACAGTTGGCATAATGACAAGATATTATGAAAAGACAGCTCTAAGTTGGAGATAACAGTGAGAACTGGGAATCATGATCTTGCCACACCACTTTAACCACTGAAAAAGAAGGTACCATCTCACATTATTTTAACTAGTTTCCTGTAAAGAACTAAACTTCAACAGGGTACAGCTTTTGGAATGGAGATGATATGACCGAAAATGTGGTTGAAGAAGGGGAAAAATATACCAAGTTTGCAAAAGGAAGCATAGCTAGGTGGCACAGTAGGTAGAGTGTTGGACCTGAAGTCAAGAAAACCTGACTTCAAATCTGGCCTCAGATTGGCTAGCTAGCTGTATTGACCCTGGGGAAGTCTCTTTACCCTATTTGCTTCAACTTCCTCATCTGTAAAATGAACTGGAGATGAAAATGGGAAACTAGTCTAGTATCTTTGCCAAGAAAATGCCAAATGGCATCATGAAGCATTGGACAAGATTGAAAAATGACTGAACAACTGCAAAAGGAAAGATCTGGCCTCATGATGCATGGAGCACTGGATCAGTAGTCAAAAAATCTGAGTTCAAATGTGGCCTCAGACACCTATTAGCTGTGTGACCCTGAGCAAGTCACTTAACCCTGTTTCCACTGTTTTAAAATTGTAAGGATCAGATGATGCAATCTTTGTTAAAAAACACTTTAGCATGTTGCCTGGAATATAGTAGGCAATATATAAAACAATTACTGGAACACTGCAGGTACTTATTAATGTTTGTTGAATTTGTTTGAACTCATGCCCTGTTCTCTATTGTGCGCCTCTGTTCTTCAATCATTTTTCAGTTATTTCAGACTCTTTGTGACCCCATTTGGGGTTTTCTTGGCAAATATACTGGAGTGGTTTGCCATTGCCTTCTCCAGCTCATTTTACAGAGGAGGAAACTGAGGTAAACAGGGTGAAGTGACTTGTCCGGGGTCACACAGGTCATAAGTATCTGAGGCTGGGTTTGAACTATGAAGATGAGATTTCCTGACTCCAGGTCCAGTTCTCTCTGCCAACATCTAATCAATGACGATTAAGGTCATAAGCAAAAGGGGCATTTTTATTTAAAATAAATGGAAATTGACCTTTTAATGAAGTCACATATTATAGTGGATAAAATACTGACAGGAAGTCAAGAAGAACTAGTCTATAATCATGTGACCCTGGAAAACTCCATTAAGATTCATCAACCTCATCTAGAAATGTGAATAAGATAAATGCCCACCTCACAGTTACTGTAAAGATCCAATGAGATAACATATATAATGTATTTGGCAAAGCTTAAAGTTCTACAAAAATGCCAGCTGTTATCATCAGGAACATCATCATTATTTATCCATCAATGGACAGTTTAAACAAGTTGGTCCTGAATCTTCACTTTGGGGACATAACAGTAGCAGAGAATGTCTGGGAGCACTTAGAGTTTTGGAGGCAGCTAGAGTGCACGGTGGGGTAGCTGAGGTGGTGCAGCAGATATAACCTCAAGCCTGGAGTGAGGAAGACTCATCTTCCTGAGTTCAAATCTGGCCTCAGACACTTAATATCTGGGTAACCCTGAGCAAGTCACTTAACCCTGTTTGCCTCAGTTTCCTCCTCTGTCAAATGAGCTGGAGGAGGAAATGGCTAGTCATTCCAATATCTCTGCCAAGAAAGCCCCAAATGGGGCATGAAAAGTCAGACATGACTGAACAACAGTTAATACATGAAGCAAAAAGGAAAGGATTATATACAATACCAAAAAATTTAATTAATACAATTTTAAGTATACATTAAATTTAACATGGGAGTAACAAAATGCACTGCTGGTGTCCTCTTTTAGATATCTTTTTGTTTTGTTTTCTTCTTTATATTTTTTAATCAATGCTATTTTTCTTTCCTTTTCTTTTTTGCAGTTGTATCACTACCAACCAACTTACTCCTCCTAAATAGAAATACTCTATTACAACAAAGTATAATTATTTTTTGAGGGGCAAGGGAGACAATGGAAATAATTCTATCAGTCCATGTTCTTTGTAGTTCTAGTCTTAGATGCCTAAGTTATGTGGTTCACTTAAGGTCATATATCATAGGGCAGCGAAGTGGCACAGAGGAGGCAGGAAGACCTGAGTTCAAATCCATCTTGGATTGATAATACCTGGGGCCCTAGATGTCTCAGTTTTCATCTCTAAAATGGGACTAATAAAAATACTAGCACCTACTTCACAGAGCTGTCCTCAGAATCAAATGAGTAATATGAAAAGCACTTTTTAAACCTTAAATTCCTTTATAAATGTTGGACCAGGACTGAAAACCAGGTATTTTTTACTCCCAGGTCAACATTCTATCTACCAGATCACATTGTCTTTTCAACAAGTAAAAAAAAAAATCAAAATAATTTTCCCTTTGACCATATATCTGAAATCTATATCTATTTATGTATCTGTCTGTCTGTCTATCTATATCTGTGTATCTACATATATATGTGTTTATGTATATATGTGTGTATATATAAATACATGTATATACACATGTGTGTATGTATATACATATAAATGCATATATATATACACATATATGTGTG